>PJEM01012692.1:0-45467 GCA_004023845.1 Helogale parvula | reverse complement strand
GAGAGAGGGATGTAAAACTTGAGAGACTATTGAATGCTGAAAATGAACTGAGGGTTGAAGGGGAAAGGGGAGGGGGGAAAAGAGGTGGTGGTGATGGTGGAGGGCACTTATGGGGAAGAGCACTGGGTGTTGTATGGAAAACAAGTTGACAATAAAATATTATGGAAAAAAAGAAAACAAGCTTATGCCACAAAAAAAAAAATAAAAAAATAAAGAGCTTGTGATTAACGGTATCTGTATAAGTACTTTGTGGTTATGTTTTAATCTATCTTTCCTTTCAGCATTCGTACAACCATGAAAGTTCTTATAACAAATATTTTATCATTAAGATAAAGTCTATACTGACAAATGGTCCCAAAATTAATTATGATTTATCCTCTTGACTTGATGGGCCTCAATTTGTTGTACTTGAAATATAGGACAATTTTAACAGTTTGTGGGATTATTTTACTTTATTTTACTTTTTTTACAAACACTTGCGTCGAGGGTTGACTTTCAATAGATCACAGCGAGGGAGCTGCTCTGCTATGTATGAAACCCCGACCCAGAAGCAGGTCATCTACTAATGGTTTAGCACCAGGTTCCCCACTAATGTGCATTGCATGACAGGCGAGGGGGCCGTCCCCTTTTCAGCCTCGCCCAGATTCCTCTAGGCACTGGACCCTGGTCCTTGGGAGCAGCAGGGCACGCTGGCAGGGGCAAGGGACCGGCTATCCTAGGCCAACCAAGGCTCCACGGCGCTGCCCTATGGTTCTGCCTCGTCGGGATTCTGACTTGTGCGAATATATTAGTAATATTTGTTAGACGAATGTGATAAGCACTACATTACAGAAACTTCACTTAGTAATATTTGTGACATAAAAACCATGAGTTTTCTGTTCTATCATTCACTCTTGTCTGTGTGTCCATTTCTATAGGCTCTTTGAGTACTTGAGAATGTCCATGACAAACAAGAGTCACCTAGGGGTACCAAGAAAGACCTTCTTCCAGTATCTGGGATAATTTTTAAATATGCAGGCTGACATTGGAGGAGAGTTTCTTAAATGTAGCTGTCACAAGAGATTGCTGTAAAATGGGGATAAAATATAATCTTTAGACTGGATCAAGGAAGTAGACTATATAGCATCGTAATGATGCCTTTGTTAATTGGTAGCCTTGCAAGATTTATTTTTAGTTTACACACAGTGAATTTTCAATTTACATACAAGGTAAAATTCATTCTTTTCAGTGTATGTTCCATGAGATTTGACTAATTCATGGAGTTGTACTATCACACACATGATTAAGGCACAGTTCCAGCACTCTCCATAATTCTTGCCTGTTGCCTTTTTGCAGTTGGCAGTTCCCACCAATGGTATCACCAGGAAACCTTCCTCTGTCTCTACAGTTTTCAGTATTCCAGAATGTCATGTAAATAGAATCAGACGGTAAAGCCTTTTAAGTCTGGCTCCTTTCACTTGGCATAAAGCACTTGGTATGTACCATGCTGTTGGCTGTGTTAATATAGTCTGTTCATTGTTATAGCTGAGTAGTGTTCCAATGTAGGAGGTAGTGAAGTTGTTCTTTATTCCCTAGATGGACAGCATTCATGTTGTTTCCACTTTACAGCTGTTTTAACCAAACCAACATGAATATGTTGTCTATATTGCATGTGTGTGTGTGTGTGTGTGTGTGTGTGTGTGTGTGTGTGTGTGTTTGAAAACACAAAGTATTATTTCCCTATGATAAATACATACCCAAGGGTGGGACTTTGGGGTAAATATATATATATATATATATATATATATATATATATATATATATATATATATATATATATGGTAAATGGATAGTTAACTTTATAATAAACTGCCAACTGATTTTCCAGAATAGATTTCCATTTGGCATTCCTGTCAGAAATGCATGAGTGTTCGGGGAGCCTAGGTGGCTCAGACAGTTATTTGGCCACCTCAGCTCAGGTCATGGTCTCATGGTTCCTGAGATCAAGTCCCGCGTCTGGGTCTGTGCTGACAGCTCAGAGCCTGGAGACAGCTTCAGATTCTGTGTCTCCTTCTCTCCTGGTCCTTCTCCTGCACACGCTCTGTTTCTCTGTCACTCAAAAATAAATAAACATTAAAAATTTCAAAAATTAAAAAAAGGAATCCGTGAGTGCTCCAGTTGCTCTGAACCCTTGCCAGGATTAGGCGTTATTCTATAGTGTTGTTTCATTTTTAGGGTTGTTGTGGGTTTTGTTTTGTTTTTCATTGTAAAAGGTGTCAGTGATACCTCATTGTGTTTTGTTTTTTCACTTTTGTAATCAGGACACCTGTGAGCCTCTTTTCATGTCCTTCTTTGTAATCTCTGTATCTTTTTGGATGACATGCCTGTCAAGATGTTTGCCATTGTTTTGATAGGGTGGTTTGGTTCCTGATTATGGAATTTTGAGGGTTTATGTGTATTCTAAACACAAACACTTTGTTAAATAGGTTTGTGCAAATGTTTTCAACCCAGAGTGTGCTTTGTCTGTTGATCTCTTCATGGTGTATTTACATAGCAAACATATTTAATTTAATAAAATTCATTTTTTTCTTTCCTTCATGATTTATGCCTTTGGGTTGTATTCATGTATTTTTGCCTAACTGAAGGTCATAGAATATCTATATTTATTCTAAAAATTCAAGTTTAGCTGTTATATTTACATCTATGATCCATTTTATTGATGTTTACTAAAAAAAAAACCAAGATTTTTATTTCAAATATTTTCTGTTCTTTGTCTTATTTGAATGTCATTGATTTCTTCGCTAATCTTACATTCACACTGAAGGTGACACAATGGTCCTGAAGCTCTTGACTTCTTATTTCTTACTTTTAATTTTTATTTCCTTTAAATTTATTTATTTTGAGAAAGAAGAAAGAGAGGAGGGTTGGAGAGAGAGGCCGACACAGAGGGAGAGAGATAATCCAAAGCAGGCTCTACACTGATAGCTTAAGGGCTTGAATTCACAAACCCTAGGGTTTGAATTCAGGAACCATGAGACCTGAACTAAAATCAAAAGCTGGACACTTAATCAACTGAGCCACCCAGACTCCCACTTGTGAATTCTTAATGGCAGGGAAATAAACTTCTCTTTAATATGAGACACTATACATTTGCATCTTTGCTAGAACATCTTAGTTTATAAGTAATATGTAATCATCAACTTCTGATTTTACAATGCCTATATTTCTTAATGATGACAAAAAAGTCAGAGGAATAGAGAATTTAAAGAAAGAGTGGCCTGGCCAGATATGTTCTGGTTATTGTGCCAAATTCCTTGAGTGGTAGGCAGAAAGGTTTAGTTCAATTAGGAAGCGATATGGGAAAGGAGCTGATCCCAAGGGTAAGGAATGATTCCTTCTTAAAGAGCTCTAGATGTTGTGACAGTAGAACATATTTTAGAAAGTGGTCGACTTCGGTTTGAAATAAAAGTAAATTTCCAGACAAAAATACAGTTCTCATTCTCTCTCTTTTTCAGCCAATAAAGGTAAACATTATATTTAACCTCAATCCAAACAGGTAAGCATGAATTTTTGTCTAACAGTAAATTTAGTTCTATTAACAATTGTATTTTTTGGCATCAGTGAAGTAGACTTACTTAAGAAAATTTAAGAAGGAATCTTTTTGTGCTATTGTTACTGTGGTTTAATTTTAAAATATTGATACTGTGGTTTAATTTTCAAATATTGTTTGCTTTTATGACTGTCATTATTGTAACATAAAAGAAAATACAAGTACTTTGTAACATAATGGAGAAATATACCAAAGATTATTGACATTTGCATTATCATCAACATAATTGTCACTATCATCATCTTAGACGAAACCATTTAAAACTATTATGGGTTAGGCATGTATTAAAGTAGTTTGAATGTATTAAATCTGGAAACCATATCTCCTGAAAATTTAATTATACATAAGTAAGGAAAAAGATAGTGAATGGACCTTATCAAAATGGGTTTGCATCCTAAGAATCCAATTTTTTGTTTAAGAGTTCAGTTCCAAGAAAAATTAATCTGAAGATGCTAAAGAGATATTGCCATGTTTTCATTTTTAACTTTAGAGACTTCTAAAGGAAAAAGCCTTGTGAATAGCATTCACTATATTCTGATTATTTCTTACCTCCAATTTGAGTTTATAAACTTGTTCTAAGTACAAGCATTACATATATTGAAATGATAGTTGTAATTGATGTCACAATATTCCAAGAAGAAGAACTAGAAGAAGAAGAAGAAGAAGAAGAAGAAGAAGAAAAAGAAAAGGAAGAAGAATCATTACTTCAGCGGTAACACCAGAGAAACAAACAGAAAATATCTGAGTAAAAACAAAGTTGACTATATTTACTTGCATTATATACTCATGTGTGTGTGTGTGTGTGTGTGTGTGTGTGTGTGTGTGTGTGTGTGTTTCTGTGCTGTATACATAGAGCATCTAAAGGTTCCCAGACCTCAGAAAACCTGCTGCCATGCTGTAATGTTTGAGGAAGTTTTTTGGTGAGTATATGTTTAAAGGTTTATTTATTTATTTTGACAGAGAAAGAGAGAGAGAGAGAGAGAGAGACATGGCATGATCCAGAGTGGAGAGAGAGATAGAGTATCTCAAGCAGACTCCAGACTCATGCAGAGTCCATGGGGGGCTCAGTCTCCCATCCATGAGATCACAACATGAGCTGAAATCAAGAGTCAGATGCTTCACCAAGTGAGCCACCCAAGAGCCTCTAGTAAGAGTATGTTTAGAAGAGAAATGTATGAATTGGTTAGTATTTGAATAATTTTTTACGTTGAATCATTATTAAATATTAATTATTAAATTCTTTTTCACTTTTTAAATGGCTTTATAGTGAGAATTCCATTGAATGTTTTAAAATTATTGTACCATTTTACAAAAATAAAAGTTGAAGCCAAGAAGAAAAGCTTCAGGAAATATAGAACATCATGTTCTTGATTGCAAGTTTTGTTGCTGCTTCTCCTGGTTGTTTGTTGGCATCTTAGATGCGGTTTGCTTTTCAAATGTCCTACCTGACCTAAACAGTAAAGAATAATATAGAGAAGACCAATGAGAGTAGAGCGTCCATGAAGAGCAGACCCAATAAAGAGAATGAAGAGAATGGCAGTTTCCAAGAGCAGTGGTTAACTCAACAATTGTGGACCTGTGATGCATGCTAGTCTAGAAAGATGCAGTGAGTCATTCAACAAACAATTTGGACAACTGTCCAAATACTAAATTTTAAGTTGAATGAAACAGGTTAATAAAATGTGGCTTATGGTTAAAGTTGGTAGGATGGTGTGGAAAAAAAAAAAACACCCTGGCTGTGTAATCATGAATATCACATAGCAGCTACTAATTTTGGGCCCTCTCACAGACTCACTTACAGAATTTTTACATTCCCTGGACTCAATTTTACATCAGCAGATTTGGATAACAGCAGGGTAAGTATTACATACATTTTTTACTTTAATATGTAGTTTGAGGCATTGTAAATTGTAAAAGAATTGATCATTTAATTTCCCTTTTCTCAGCCACAGAAAATCCTCAGAATGCTAAAGTTTTGCATGGACTGTACTTCCTGCCCCTTTTGTGTCTACATCTTTTATAGCTGAAAATTTGACTATTGCCCATATTTAATAGTCTTAGAATAGGGTTATAGGCATATATTTTCCTTACAATGATTTAGTCTCTATTGGCTTTCAAATTAATTAACTCATCATATGGAAGTTATCTAACACATACTGAAAATAATGATGCAATTTATTATTTTGAAAAGATTAAATGAAATGTGTATAATTCACACACAGACCCCCCCCCCGACACACACACACCATACACACCACATCAAACATGCCTGATCTATATATCTCAGGAGGGAGAGCAGCAAGGGAAGTCCATATTTTGAGTCGTAACCCATGTTCTACCAGAGAGACTATTCCAAAGACAACCAATATGGCTCCCTGTAATTTATTCAAAAAGATAGTAAATCTCATTTTTCAAAACAAATGTACTATGATTTACATAGAGCAATGTATAGAATATCAAAAGCTTATATTCTAGTTATATAAGTGACAAAAATACATAATAAAGATTGGCTATTCAACTTGATTCCCTCATGTGTATGAACACAGACACATGTGTGCAAGGAAAAGATGAGATAGATTAAATGGAGTCAGCAGAATAATAGCAATTGTTGAGATGTCAGAGATGAGTTTGGTTGACGTTTCTTTGATATGAAGAATGTGTGAGGGATATACATAGTAATTGGGGTTGCTTTCCTGAACAAAAATGCTCAATGCCTCTTACATCTGAGTACTTCTGAACACATAGAACATCTTAGACCACCTTTTCTCCCCGCTGGAAAACCTGGAAAAAATATGACTCCTGATTTCATGGATCTTACACTGAAACATACACTTCTAAAGATGAAATAACATCCCATAATATTTAGAGGTCAGTTCATCAAGTTTGTCCTATATTTAAATGGCCTAAATATGCAGAACGTCAAAACTAGACCCACAAAAACACATAACTTTAAAAATCATACTATATTTATTCATAAAACCTATTTGGGTGACTTACAAGATACTGACTTGTGCAATGAAGTTAATTTTGAATTGCTAATAATAGAAAACAGAATAGACAGAAAAGGACAAGTGAAGGGATGGAATTACTGTGATATAAATTCAGATTTTGCAATTTTGACTGTACAAATAGAAAAATACAGTCACATATCTTATCTTCAGAAGCAAAAAAGTATGATAATTCAGAGCACAAAAACAAAAGGACTAAGGGACACCTGGGCAGGTCTGTCAGTTGGGTGTTGGACTTCAGCTCAGCAAGTTTGAACCCTGTGTCAGGCTCTGGCTGATAACTCCAAGCCTGGACCCTGCTACAGATTCTGTCTCCCTCTCTCTCTAACTCTCCCCAACATGCTCTCTGTTTCTCAAAAATAAAATGAAAACATTAAAAAAAAATTTTAAAGAGGAGAGGGATTTTTTCATACAAATACATTTTATAGTGATAAAAATACACCTCACCACATTTTTAGAGCCCTGGAATTTATAGATTTGTTTTCTAAGGAACTGGAAACTTTGGGAAGCATGCCATCCTGTTTATGTATAAGAGGAAAACAAGAGCCAAAGGAATTGGAGTGACCTGTACTTCTGATTAAATCATTCCCACAGATGAAATGTGAAGAAGTAAAAGCTGATGACAATATTTCCACCATAAAGCAATTTGTGCTCCTGGGATTCTCTGAACTTCCAAACCTCCAACCATTACTATTTGGAGTGTTCTCCATTATTTACGTTATTATCTTAATTGGAAATAGCCTCATCATAATAATAACCAGAGTTGACAAGGCACTACAGAAACCCATGTATTTTTTTCTGGCGAATCTTTCCTTGTTGGAAATCTGTTATGTCTCCATTACCATCCCTAGGATTCTGATGAACCTTTGGACTCAGGATGGAAGCATTTCTGTGCTAGGCTGTGCCTCCCAGATGTGCTTCTTCCATATGCTGGGAGCCACTGAATGTTTCCTCCTGACAGTGATGGCCTATGACCGCTACGTGGCCATTTGTAACCCTCTACACTACCCTCTAATCATGAACCGGAAGAAGTGTATCCAACTGGCTGTTGGCTCCTGGATTGGTGGTGCCCCAGTCCAGATAGGACTAACAACTCAAATGTTCTTTCTGCATTTCTGTAATTCTAACCAAATTAACCACTTCTTCTGCGACATACCCCCCATCCTCAAGCTAGCCTGTGGGGACGTCTTTGTACATGAGATGTCAGTCTATGTGGTAGCTCTATTGTTTGCCACATTTCCTTTTATGTTGATCCTTGTCTCTTACAGCAAAATCATTTCCACCATTCTGAGGTTGCCCACAGCCAGGGGAAGGGCCAAAGCTTTCTCCACCTGCTCTTCCCACCTGCTGGTTGTGATTTTATTCTTTGGATCCATTTCCATTACCTACTTAAGGCCTAAATCCAATCATTCTGCAGGAACTGACAAACTGCTCTCTCTTTTCTACACCATAGTGACTCCAATGTTTAATCCCCTGATTTACAGTCTAAGGAACAAGGATGTGATCAAAGCGCTGAGAAAACTACTACTTAGAAGAATGGCATGAAGAGTCTGATTGTGTAGGTTTTAGCTACTTGCCACACACATATCAAGGAAACATTTCAAATGTCTTCATTCTTTGTAAGGAATTAACCACCTCCAGTTTATGATGTACTTCTAGATACAATAAACGTATCCGGCATACAATTTATTTTGTTTGGAGGAATACCAGGCAAATTAATCTGTCTTGAGTTCTCCAAGCCTAAAGATTCATCTCATTTTATGAATAAAATATTAATGTGCACCACAGATTTGATATGAAATTAAAATACAAATAAATTCATATAAAATAGAACTCACCCTGTCAAGATTTTGGGTGTGATTATACTAAAAACTGTCAGAGATTATTTACCTAAATAGTTTCTTAAATCTGCACCCTTGTATTTGTTAACATTTTTTGATTCTAGAGGTGCTTAGGTGGCTCAGTTGGTTATAAGTGTCCAACTCTTGATTTTGGTGCATGGCATAATATCTTCTTCATGAAATCAAGCACCAAGTCAGGTTCTGTGCTGACCATGGAGCCTGCTTAAGAATCTCTCTCCCTTTGCCCCTCTTTCTCGTGTGCTCTCTCTCTCTCTCTCTCTCAAAAAAAAATTAAAACTGAAAAACAATAATGAAAAACTTTCTTTGGTTCTATAGCCTGAAACTTGAGTTAGCACTTATATAATAAATGTTTGTTGTGATCCAAAAAGTGATTGGGTGAATTTATATTGTTGTGATACACATCAGACTTTTCCAAAATTAAGAGATTTCAGAACATCATTGAACATTGAAAACTTATTATTTAACCTCCTATGCAGCAATGTGGAATCACTACAATCATGATACCAAAAGAAAATCTTACATTCAGTTAGCTCTCTTCCTAAATAACTTCCAACCAGAGCACATAATATAGTAGGATGCTCCTAACTTTATCAACCAGTTTACTTTGGACATATTTCTGAATGTTTTTATTTTTTTATTTTTGACAGAGACAGAGGGCAAGTGGGGGAGGGGCAGAGAGAGAGGGAGACAGAGACTCTGAAGTAGGTTCCAGGCTCTGCACTGTCAGCACAGAACCCAATGCGGGTTCAAATCATGAACCGCGAGATCATGACCTGAGCTGAAGTTGAACACTTAACGGACTGACCACCCAGCAATCCCTGCACATATTTCTATGTAAAACTTAACAATTTTGCCCTCAAAGTATTTGCTTTTAATTACTCCATGTCTTCTTAAATAGGCCTCTAAATCGTTATTCCTATCCGAATTCATATTTGAAAATATAATATCCGTGGTGTGCCTAGGTGGCTTAGTCAGTTGTCTTAGTCGGCTAACTGTCCCACTTCATCTCGAGTCATGATCATACAGTTTGTGAGTTTGAGCCCTACTTTGAGCTCTGTGCTGACAGCTCAGAGCCTAGAGCCTGCTTCTGATTCTGTGTCTCCCTCTCTCTCTGCCCCACTCCTGCTCACACTCTGTCTCCCTGTCTCTTTCTCTCTCAAAAATAAATAAACAATAAAAATATTTAAAGAAAATTAAAATATCCATCTGTTTGAAATGAAAGTATATGTAAGAAGCTATATTCAGAATTATGCAAAGTCCTCACAGTAGCATTTACATTAGTGTGCCTAATCTTTCATGCCTTTAACCCTCTCTAAATTGTTGGAAATTATTAAAACTTTGAAGAGGTTTTATCAAGGAAAGAAATCACATGTCAATAGAACCACTAATGGCTGTCTCCCAATTGCAGATTCTCAAGTCAGTCACTGGCATGCAGAGATTATTGAGTGCATCTGTCTCTGAGACTTCTGTTAGTAGTTCTTTGATAATTATGCTGTTCCGTACTTTTAGCTGTACTTATAAGACAATATTAGCTCCTGTTCTTAATGTTTTTAATGTTTATATTTAGTTTTGAGAGAGAGAGAGAGAGAGCATGAGCAGTGGAGGTGCAGAGGATCAGAAGCAGGATCTGCATGGATAGCAGTGAGTCTGATGCCAGGCTCAGATTCATGAACCATGAGTTTGTGACCTGATACAACCTGGATGCTCAATCAACAGAGCCACCCAGATGCCCCAAGGTCCTGTTTCTTAGATGGTACTATTTTATGTCATTAATGTTTTACATCCTCTACCATCTAACACAAGTACTACACTAATTTAGTTATGTATTTTAACCATAGAAGTTCATGTGTCTATATCCTTTCCTATTTGTGTTTTATATAAGAATTTGTTATATGATTATGATAAAGATCATGATGGTGAGGATAATGGTGATGATAGTGATGATAAGGATACAGTTTGTGGTATTTTTTGTTTCTGACATTTAATAAAGCTGGAAACACAATGTGATGGAAACAGCGCTATCCCAAGAGTTTAGATAACTAAATTTTAATCTTCACTTTACCAATATCTTGAACTATTCAGTTAGCTAATATTTCATTCCACTCAAGAACAGAAATTCAACCTAGTACCTACTAAAGATCCTGCTGGGTTTTTTTTTCAGTAATTCATAAACTGGGTTGTATCCAGTTCAACTGGTAAAAAAGAGCTCCAAAGAGCTAAACCAGGAAAGGGCTCTTTTCAGGCAAGAACAAGCAGGAACAAGAAAGTTATGCTAGGCAAAAATTGAATAGCTTGTTGCAAAATAACGTTCCTTGTAGGGCATGGAAAGGATATATCAGGCAGATTATCTCCCTTGATTACCCTGATTGATTGGTCTTAGATTACACTTTCCGAAAGCCAAAACTGAAGCTAGGTTTTGGTTGAGGTGGGGCTTAAAATAAACAACTCCAGGTATGCCTGAGTGGCTTAGCTGGTTAAGCGTTCGACTTCAGTACACGACATGATCTCACAGTTCTTAAGTTGGAGTTCCGTGTTGAACTCTGTGCTGACAGCTGATAGTCTGGAGCCTGCTTGAGATCCCATGTCTCCCTCTCTCTCTGCCCCTTTCCCGCTTGTACTTTGTGTCTCAGAAATAAATAAACATTAAATGATTATGAAAAATAATGAGTGACTATTTTGGGCCTGTTGTCTTCACTTTAACAATTCACAATTAATAGAATGGTGAAAATACACTATTTTCTATGAACTCCCAGGATTATAATAAGAATAAATATACACTTTGAATGGAGAAGCATTTGGAAAACTTTAAACTGCCCAAAATGGAAGTGTTGGCTGTATTTCCAAATAGTTCTCAGGGAAATCACTAGCTGTGTTGTATTTTACGTTCAGATTCATAGAGATAATCAATATACAGCTGTTTTTGAGGAAATGGGACATTCCACAATATGAATCACCTAGAGAAGAAAACCTATTTATATACACATTAGAATTATTTTCCTATGATTTTATTTATGCTTTTTTTGCTTTTCTAAAAAGGTACTACACAATTCTTTGCTCATCTCAACAAGGATTATGGAAAAGAGCTATGTATGCATTAATACTCAAATGAAATATAATTAACATTTATATCATTATGTACTCAGTGCCAGTTAACTATAGGATTATGACTTCCTGAATATTTTTACAAAATTCCTTGAAACCTTTTGTTTTCTCTTTTAATATCTCTTGTCTTCCCAGTTAATTCGCAATGAGGCAACCTCTGGAAATTACACCCTGGAATCATTTAATTATATATGCTATTCCTTAGAGCTCAAATAATTGAGGCTGGTCGAAAAGAAATTTATGAGCCCTAAACGATATTTACTTTATAAAAATGGTAATCTGACCTTACCTTTAATTCTTTGACTAACCCACAATTGGTAGTGTGAACTCCATACATTTTTTGATCTAAGGACCAAGTACTTATTCTCATGCACCTTCCTTTTGTTCTGACTTCTATATCATACCAGTATTCTAGATAGTGGCCTTTTCTGACTTCTGGTCACCCAACACATGGGGCATGCAGTACATGACTTGGTGTGCCATTAGATGAAGATTTCTATTCTTTGTTATATCATAATATGTGTGTCAATATATACATTCTCAACAATATGTAAATGTATGGAAAAGGAAACATGCACTTTCCTGTCTAAACTTACATTGGATGTGTGTTGTTATTTGTTGAAGATAGCCCTATCTCAAGGGCTATTTACACATTATTTTTTCAACAAAGTGACAACTTTGACATAACATTCCTCTGAAGAAAACACTATTAAAAAAATAAGCAATGGGGCACCTGAAAGGCTCAGTCAGTGAAGCAATTGACTCTTGGTTTCTTCTTAGTTCATGGTCTCATGGTGCATGGGATTGAGCCTGACATCAGGCTCTGCACTGACAATGCTGAACCTGCCTGGGATTCCTTCACTCTGGCAGCGCCTGCCCCACCCCAGCCTATGCACATAGGCACACCCTCTCTTTCTCTCTCAAAAACAAGTAAATGAGCTTTATTTTAAAAAAAGCATAATTACCTATGAGATATAGTAGTGTTTATATTTTACATAAGATTATTTTATCTGAAAATGGTATGGCATATGAAAATGTGTGTCTTTACAAGATATATAAAAGATTTTAACCGAGTACTTTCAGTCACAAAGTAGTGTGTGGCCTATTTTCTCTGATGACCTCCAGATGCTAGGCATGACACTTAGCTGGCCAGTGGCCAGAAAGCATAAAGGCCATCTCGGTTCCGCAACCTCAGAGAACTGAATTCTGTTATAAGGAAATGAAATACCCAGAAAGGCTTCCAGAAAAAAGTGCAGCCCTGCCCACACCTTGAGTTTTGCTCATTGAGATCCATGTTGCACTGATGATCTATGGATATGTAAGATAATAAGTGTGTGTTATTAGGGGCACCTGGGTGGTTCAGTCAGTTAAGCATTTGACTTCATCTCAGGTCATGACCTAAGGGACCCATATTGGGTTCTTTGCTGGCCACCCAGAGACCACTTGAGGTCCTTTTGCTTGATCTGTCTTAGCCCGTCCCACACTTGCTCTCTCTCTCTCTCAAAAATAAATAAACATTATAATTTAACCTATTTGTGGTATTTTCTTACAAAAGCAAGAGAAAACTAATACAGAAATTCACATACAACATGGGAGATGTTGTAGCTTGAGTCAGGACATATCGATGTGAATCTTCTATCCTATAACCAATTAACTACACAATTTGAAGATTTGAAATTCTCATCTTTCCAGCCCCCGTCTCGCTAAGTATGAGCAGATGACTCAATGCTGACCAAGGGGATAAATGTAGATATCGGCAAGGGTTCTATATTTTGCTTTCATTTTCTTTCACTGCTCAAAGGTTTCCAGATGTCATATCTAAGAATGGAAAATAAGGAAGATGAAAGAAACATGGCCCTCTGATATCATTTTCAAAGCCCTGGACTATTTCCCCAATTCCCCAGAAATTCTGGTGCCTGAAGCAAATAAATATGCTTTATTGTTATATGGCTGAATATCACCCTAAAGGAGACCACACCTACAATATTAATGGATCACAATGTTTGGCAGTGAATTATTCCTCTTTAATTTATGTTCATCTTGTGAAGAAGTACTTTTTGTGGTAGGAAACGATTCTCAGAAATGCAATTTTAGGTACTTTTAATGATTGTGGTAAGATTAAACACTTAGAGTGTTTAAAAGATGCTTTTATTCACTTTGCATATTTTCAGGACAACATCTTCTCATGTACCTACCTCTGTAGATAAGACAGCTGTGAATACAAACACTTTTTATTAGTACTTTGCAAAGATTTAATATACACCACCTAGTAATAAGGGAGTAGCAAGAAAGGTCTAAGAATGACCCATTGAGATTCCACAAAAAATTTGTGTATGTGTCTCTAGGTATGGCTCCTCTAATTATATCAGACTCCAGACATTTGATGATTTGAAAGTAGTCCCTACACAAATTTCTCACATTAAAAAATATATTTCACTGTGTCTAATATCAACTTTGCGGCCACTCCTGTATGGTTTTGGCATTGAAACACTTTGTTAAATCCGTGGATTTTACAGATATTCTTTATTCCTTGGCTTACAAAGAATATGACCTCTTCGCCATTACTTGAAATAGCATCTCAAAGTAAGGAAAACTATTTCAAGAGCATGTGATTAATGGTATTGGTATCAGTACTGATTTGTGATTATGTTTTCATCTATCTTTCCTGTGAGCATTCATACAACCATGAAAGTTCCTGTACTAATATTTCGTTATTAAGATAAAGTCTGCTCTATACTGACAAATGGTCTCATAAGGAAGTATGATTTATCCTTTGACTTGATGGGCCTCAATTTGTTGTACTTAAAATATAGTTTAACGTTAACAGTTTGTGCGAATATTTTATTTTATTTTATTTTATTTTATTTTATTTTATTCATTTATTTATTTTTTTACAAACCCTTGTGTTGAGGGCTGACTTTCAATAGATCCCAGCGAGGGAGCTCCTCTGCTAAGTAAGATACCCCGACCCAGAAGCAGGTCTTCTACTAATGGTTTAGCACCAGTTTCCCCACTAACGTGCCGTTGCGTGATGGGCAAAGGGGTGGTCCCCATTCCAGCCAGGCCCAGATTCATCTCCGCACTGGACCCTAGTTCCGAAGTGTGGTGCAAGCAGGCAGGATGACGGGGGACAGGCTATCCTAGGCCAACGAGGCTCCGAGCGCACGCTGCCCTATCGTTCCACATGGTAGGGATTCTGACTTGTGGGAATATTATAGTAATATTTGTTAGACAAATGTGATAAGCTCTACATTACAGAAACTTCACTTAGTAATATTTGTGACATAAAAACCACGAGTTTTCTGTTCTATCATTCTCTCTTCTCTGTGGGTCCGTTTCTATAGGCTCTTTGAGTACCTAAGAATGTCCATGACAAACAATAATCACCTTGTGGACCAAGAAACACCTCCTTCCAGTATCTGGGATAATTTTTAAATATGCAGGTTGATGTTGGAGGAGAGTTTCTTAAATGTAGCTGTCACAAGAGATTGCTGTAAAATGGGGATAAGTATAATCTTTAGACTGGATCAAGGAAGTAGACTATATAGCATCGTAATGATGCCTTTGTTAATTGGTAGCCTTACAAGATTTATTTTTAGTTTACACACAGTGAATTTTCAATTTACATACAAGGTAAAATTCATTCTTTTCAGTGTATGTTCCATGAGATTTGACTAATTCATGGAGTTGTACTATCACAAATATGATTAAGACACAGTTTCAGCGTTCTCCATAATTCTTGCCTGTTGCCTTTTTGCAGTTGGCGGTTCCCACCAATGGTATCACCAGGAAACCTTCCTCTGTCTCTACAGTTTTCAGTATTCCAGAATGTCATGTAAATAGAATCAGACGGTAAAGCCTTTTAAGTCTGGCTCCTTTCACTTGGCATAAAGCACTTGGTATGTACCATGCTGTTGGCTGTGTTAATATAGTCTGTTCATTGTTATAGCTGAGTAGTGTTCCAATGTAGGAGGTAGTGAAGTTGTTCTTTATTCCCTAGATGGACAGCATTCATGTTGTTTCCACTTTATAGCTGTTTTAACCAAACCAACATGAATATTTTGTCTATATTGCACGTGTGTGTGCAGGTGTGTGTGTGTGTGTGTGTGTGTGTGTGTGTGTGTGAAAACACAAAGTTTATTTCTCTATGATAAATATATACTCAAGGGTGGGACTTTGCGGTGAAAAAAAAGATATATATATGTATATATGTTATATGTACATATATATATATATATATATATATATATATATATATATATGGTAAATGGATACATAACTTTATAGTAAACTGCCAACTGATTTTCCAGAATAGATTTCCATTTGGCATTCCTGTCAGAAATGCATGAGTGTTCGGGGAGCCTAGGTGGCTCGGACAGTTATTTGGCCACTTCAGTTCTGGTCATGGTCTCATGGTTCCTGAGTTCAAGTCCCTCGTCTGGGTCTGTGCTGACAGCTCAGAGCCCCTGGAGACTGCTTCAGATTCTGTGTCTCCTTCTCTCCTGGTCCTTCTCCTGCTCACGCTCTGTTTCTCTGTCACTCAAAAATAAATAAACATTAAAAATTTCAAAAATTAAAGAAAAGGAATCCATAAGTGTTCCAGTTGCTCTGAACCCTTGCCAGGATTAGGCGTTATTCCATACTGTTGTTTCATTTTTCGTGTTGTTGTTGTTGTGGGTTTTGTTTTGTTTTTCATTGTAAAAGGTGTCGGTGATATCTCATTGTGTTTTGTTTTTTCACTTTTGTAATCAAGACAGCTGTGAGCCTCTTTTCATGTCCTTCTTTGTAATCTCTGTATCTTTTTGGATGACATGCCTGTCAAGATGTTTGCCATTGTTTTGATAGGGTGGTTTGGTTCCTGATTATGGAATTTTGAGAGTTTATGTGTATTCTAAACTCAAACACTTTGTTAAATAGGTTTGTGCAAATCTTTTCAGCCCAGAGTGTGCTTCTCCTGTTGATCTCTTCATGGTGTCTTTTACATAGCAAACATATTTAATTTAATAAAATTCAATTTTTTCCCTTATTTCATGATTTATGCTCTCGGGTTGTATTTATGTATTTTTGCCTAACTGAAGTTCATAGAACAGCTCCTATATTTATTCTAAAAATTCAAGTTTAGCTGTTATATTTATATCTATGATCCATTTTATTGATATTTACTAAAAAAAAACCAAGATTTTTATTACAATATTTTCTGTTCTTTGTCTTCTTTGAATGTCATTGATTTCTTTGCTAATCTTACATTCACACTGATAGTGACACAATGGTCCTGACAGCCCTTGTCTTCTTATTTCTCACTTTTTATTTTTATTTTTCTTAAATTTATTTATTTTGAGAGAAAAGAAAGAGAGGAAGGAGAGTGAGAGAGGCTGACAGAGAGGGAGAGAGATAATCCAAAGCAGGCTCTACACTGATAGCTTAAGGGCTTGAATTCGCAAACCCTAGGGCTTGAATTCAGGAACCATGAGATCATGACCTGAATTAAATCAAAAGCCTGACACTTAATTGACTGAGCTACCTAGACTCCCACTTGTGAATTCTTAATGGCAGAGAAATAAACTTCTCTTTAATGTGAGACACTATATGTTTGCATCTTTGCTAGAACATCTTAGTTTATAAGTAATATGTAAGTATCAACTTCTGATTTTACAATGTTTATATTTTTAATGATGATAAAAAAGTAAGAAGAATGGAGAATTTAAAGAAAGAGTGGTGTGGCCAGATATGTTTCTGGTTATTGTGCCAAAATCCGTGAGTAGTAGGCAGAAAGGTTTAGTTCAATTAGAAAGCGATATGGGAAAGGAGCTGATCCCAAGGGTAAGGAATGATTCCTTCTTAAAGAGCACTAGGTGTTGTGACAGTAGAACATATTTTAGAAAGTGGTCGACTTCAGTTTGAAATAAATGTAAATTACCAGAAAAAATACAGTTCTCATTCTCTCTCTTTTTCAGCCAATAAAGGTAAACATTATATTTAACCTCAATCCAAACAGGTAAGCATGAATTTTTGTCTAACAGTAAATTTAGTTTTCCTAACAATTGTATTTTTGGGTATCAACGAGGAAGACTTACTTAAGAAAATTTAAGAAGGAATCTTTTTCTGTTATTGTTACTGTGGTTTATTTGAAAATATTGACTCTGTGGTTTAATTTTCAAATATTGTTTGCTCTTATGACTGTCATTATTGTAACATAAAAGAAAATACAAGTAGTTTGTAACTTAATGGAGAAATATACCAAAGATTATTGACATTTGCATTATCATCAACATAATTGTCACTGTTATCATCTTAGATGAAACCATTTAAAACTATTATGGGTAAGGCATGTATTAAAGTTGTTTGAATGTATTAAATCTGGAAACCATATATCCTGAAAATTTAATTATACATAAGTAAGGAACAAGATAGTGAATGGACCTTATCAAAATGGGTTTGCATCCTAAGAATCCAATTTTTTGTTTGTTAAGAGTCTAGTTCCAAGATAAATGAATCTGAAGATGCTAAAGAGATATTGGCATGTTTTCATTGTTATCTTTAGAGACTTGTAAAGGAAAAAGCCTTGTGAATAGCAGTCACTAAATTCTGATTATTTCTTACCTCCAATTTGAGTTTATAAACTTGCTCTGAATATAAGCATTACATGCATTGAAATGATAGTTGTAACTGATGTCACAATATTTCAAGAAGAAGAACTAGAAGAAGAAGAAGAAGAAGAAGAAGAAGAAGAAGAAGAAGAAGAAGAAGAGAAGAAGAAGAAAAAAAGAAGAGGAAGAAGAATCATTAATTGAGCGGTAACACCAGAGAAACAAACAGGAAATATCTGAGTAAAAACAAAGTTGACTATATTTACTTGCATTATATACTCATGTGTGTGTGTGTGTGTTTGTGTGTGTGTGTGTGTGTGTGTGTGTGTGTGTGTGTGTGTGTTTCTGTGCTGTATACATAGAGCATCTAAAGGTTTTTCAGTCCTCAGAAAACCTGCTGCCATGCTGTAATATTTGAGGAAGTTTTTTGGTAAGTATATGTTTAAAGGTTTATTTATTTATTTTGACAGAGAAACAGAGAGAGAGAGAGATAGACATAGCATGATCCAGACTGGAGAGAGAGAAAGAGAGAGAGAGAGAGAGAGAGAGAGAGAGAGTAGCCCAAGCAGACTCCAGACTCAGTGCAGAGCCCCATGTGGGGCTCAATCTCCCATCCATGATGTCATGACATGAGCTGAAATCAAGAGTCAGGTGCTTAAACAAGTGAGCCAACCAGGAGCCCCTAGTAATATTAGGTTTAGAAGAGAAATGTATGAATTGGTAAGTATTTGAATAATTATTTACTTTGAATCATTATTATATATTAATTATTAAATTCTTTTTTACTTTTTAAATGGTTTTACACTGAGAACTCCATTGAATGTTTTAAAATTATTGTACCATTTTACAAAAATAAAAGTTGAAGCCAAGAAGAAAAGCTTCAATAGATATAGAACATCATGTTCTTGATTGCAAGTTTTGCTGCTGCTTTTCCTGGTTGTTTTTTGGCATCTTAGATGCAGTTTGCTTTTCAAATATCCTACCTGACCTAAGCAGTAAAGAATAATATAGAGAAAACCAATGAGAGAAGAGCGTCCATGAAGAGCAGACCCAATAAAGAGAATGCAGAGAATGGCAGTTTCCAAGAGCAATGGTTAACTCAACAAATGTGGACATACGATGCATGCTAGTCTAGAAAGATGCAGTGATTCATTCAACAAACAATTTGGACAACTGTCCAAACACTGAATTATATGTTGAATGAAACAGGTTAATAAGATATGGCTTATGGTTAAAGGTGTTAGGATGGTGTGGGGAAAAAAAACCCACACCCTGGTTGTGTAATCATGTATGTCACATAGCAGCTACTAATTTCTGACCATCTCACAGACTCACTTACAGAATTTCTACATTCCCTGGACTCAATTTTACATCAGCAGATTTGGATAACAGCAGGGTAAGTATTACATACATTTTTTACTTTAATATGTAGTTTGGAATATTGTAGATTGTAAAAGAATTGATCATTTAATTTCCCTTTTCTCAGCCACAGAAAATCCTCAGAATGCTCAAGTTTTGCATGGACTGTACTTCCTGCTCCTTTTGTGTCTACATTTTTTATAGCTGAAATTTTGACTATTGTCCATACTTAATACCCTTAGAATATAGTTATAGGCATATATTTTCTTTGAAATGAGTTAGTCTTTATTTGCTTTCAAATTAGTTAACTCATGATATGGAAGTTATCTAGGACATAGTGAAAATAATGAAGCAATTGGATATTTTGAAAAGATTGAATGAAATGTGTATAATTCACACAGACCCACACACACACACCATACACACCACGTCAAACATGCCTGATCTATATATCCCAGGAAGGAGAGCTGCAAGGGAAGTTTACATTTTGAGTTGTAACCCATGTTCTATCAGAGAAACTATTCCAAAGACAACCAATATGGCTCCTTGTAATTTATTCAAAAAGATAGTAAATCTCATTTTTCAAAGGAAATATACTATGATTTGCATAGAGCAATGTATAGAATATCAAAAGAAGCTTATAATCTAGTTATACAAGTGATAAAAATACACAATAAAGATGAGCTATTCAGCCTGATTCACTCATGTGTATGAACACAGACACATATGTGCGCAAGGAAAAGATGAGACGGATAAAATGGATTCAGCAGAATGGTAGCAATTGTTCAGGATATGAGTAATTTAGTAGGCAGATTTCAGAAATGAGTTTGGTTGACGTTTCTTTGAAATAGCAAATGTGTGAGGGGTATACATAGTAATTAGGGTTGCTTTCCTGAACAAAAATACTCGATGCCTCTTACCTCTGGGTACTTCTGAACACATAGAACATCTTAGACCACCTTTTCTCCCCACTCCAAAACCAGGAAAAAATATGAATCCTGACTTCATGGATCTTACACTGAAACATACACTTCTAAAGATGAAATAACATCCCGTAATATTTAGAGGCCAGTTCATTAAGTTTGTCCCATATTAAAATGACCTAAATATGCAGAATGTCAAAACTAGACCCAAAAAACACATTGCTTTACAAATCTTACTATATTCATTCATAAAACATATTTGGGTGGCTTACAAGATAATGACTTGTACAATGAAGTTAATTTTGAATTGATAACAATAGAAAACAGAATAGACAGAAAAGGACAAGTGAAGGGATAGAATTAATTGCAATTGACTATAAATTCAGATTTTGCAATTTTGAGTATACAAATAGAGAGCAAAAATACCGTCACATATCTTATCTTCAGAAGCAAAAAAGTATGATAATTCAGAGCACAAAAACAAAAGGACTAAGAGACACCTGGGTAGGTCTGTCAGTTGGGTGTTGGACATCAGCTCAGCAAGTTTGAACCCTGTGTCAGGCTCTGTCCTGCTAACTCAAAGCCTGGACCCTGCCACAGATTCTGTCTCCCTCTCTCTCTAACTCTCCCCAAAATGCACTCTGTTTCTCAAAAATAAAATAAACACATAAAAAAAATTTTAAAAAACAAAAGGGATTTTTTCATACAAATGCATTTAATAGAGATAAAAATACACCTCACCACATTTTTAGAGCCCTGAAATTTGTAGATTTGTTTTCTAAGGAACTGGGAACTTTGGGAAGCATGCTATCCTATTTATGTATAAGAGGCAAACAAGAGCCAAAGGATTTGGAGTGACCTGTACTTCTGATTAAATCATTCCCACAGATGAAATGTGAAGAGGTAAAAGCTGATGACAATATTTCCACCATAAAACAGTTTGTGCTCCTGGGATTCTCTGAACTTCCAAACCTCCAACCATTACTATTTGGAGTGTTCTCCATCATTTACATTATTATATTAATTGGAAATAGCCTCATCATAATAGTAACCAGACTTGACAAGGCACTACAGAAACCAATGTATTTTTTCCTGGCAAATCTTTCCTCACTGGAAATCTGTTATGTCTCCATCACCATCCCTAGGATTCTAGTGAACCTTTGGACTCAGGATGGAAGCATTTCTGTGCTGGGCTGTGCCTCCCAGATGTGCTTCTTCAATATGCTGGGAGCCACTGAATGTTTCCTCCTGACAGTGATGGCCTATGACCGCTACGTGGCCATTTGTAACCCTCTGCACTACCCTCTAGTCATGAACCAGAAGAAGTGTATCCAACTGGCTGTTGGCTCCTGGATTGGTGGTGCCCCAGTCCAGATAGGAGTAACAAGTCAAATGTTCTCTCTGCATTTCTGTAATTCTAACCAAATTAACCACTTCTTCTGCGACATACCCCCCATCCTCAAGCTAGCCTGTGGGGATGTCTTTGTACATGAGATGTCAGTCTATGTGGTAGCTCTATTGTTTGCCACATTTCCTTTTATGTTGATCCTTGTCTCTTACAGCAAAATCATTTCCACCATTCTGAGGTTGCCCACAGCCAGGGGAAGGGCCAAAGCTTTCTCCACCTGCTCTTCCCACCTGCTGGTTGTGATTTTATTCTTTGGATCCATTTCCATTACCTACTTAAGGCCCAAATCCAATCATTCTGCAGGAACTGACAAACTGCTCTCTCTTTTCTACACCATAGTGACTCCAATGTTTAATCCCCTGATTTACAGTCTTAGGAACAAGGATGTGATCGCAGCACTGAGAAAACTATTACTTAGAAAAATGGCGTGATAAGTCTGATTGTCTACGTTTTAGCTACTTGCCACTCATACACATCAAGGAAACATTTCAAATGTCTACCTTCCTTGTAAGGAATTAACCACCTACAGTTTATTATGTACTTCTAGATACAATAAACTGTATCCAGCACACAATTTATTTTGTTTGGAGGAATACCAGGCTAATTAATCTGTCTTGAGTGCTCCAAGTCTAAAGATTCATCTCATCTTATGAATAAAATAGTAATGTGCACCACAGATTTCATATGAAATAAAAAACAAATAAATTCATATAAAATAGAACTCACCCTGTCAAGATTTTTGGCGTGATTATACTAAAAACTATCTAAGATTATTTGCTTAAATGGTTTCTTAAATCTGCACCCTTGTATTTGTTAACATTCTTTGATTCTAGAGGTGCCTAGGTGACTCAGTTGGTTATACGTGTTCTACTCTTGATTTTGGTGCATGGCATAATCTCTTCTTCATGAAATCAAGCACCAAGTCAGGTTCTGTGCTGACCATGGAGCCTGCTTAAGAATCTCTCTCCCTTTGCCCCTCTTTCTCGTGTGTGCTCTGCCTCTCTCTCTCTCTCTCTCAAAAAAAATTAAAACTGAAAAACAATAATGAAAAACTTTCTTTGGTTCTATAGCCTGAAACTTGAGTTAGCACATATATAATAAATGTTTGTTGTGATCCAAAAAGTGATTAGGTGAATTTATATTGTTGTGATACACATCAGACTTTTCCAAAATTAAGAGATTTCAGAACATCAGTGAACATTGAACACATATTAACCTCCTATGCAGCAATGTGGAATCACTCTAATCATGATAACAAAAGAAAATATTACAGTCAGTTAGCTTTCTTCCTAAATAACATCCAACCAGAGCACATAATATAATAGGATGCTCCTACCTTTATCAACCAGTTTACTTGGGACATATTTCTGAATGTTTTTTTTTTTTTATTTTTGACAGAGACAGAGGGCAAGTGGGGGAGGGGCAGAGAGAGAGAGGGAGACAGAGACTCTGAAGTAGGTTCCAGGCTCTGCACTGTCAGCACAGAACCCAATGCGGGTTCAAATCATGAACCGCGAGATCATGACCTGAGCTGAAGTAGAACGCTTAACCGACTGACCACCCAGCAATCCCTGCACATATTTCTATGTAAAACTTAACAATTTTGCCCTCAAAGTATTTGCTTTTAATTACTTCATGTCTTCTTTAATAGGACTCTAAAGAGTTATTCCTATGCCAATTCATATTTTGAAAATATAATACCCATGGGGTGCCTGGATGGCTTAGTCCTTTGGCTTAGTCGGCTAACTGTCCCACTTCATCTAGGGTCATGATCATACAGTTCATGAGTTTGAGCCCCATTTTGAGCTCTGTGCTAACAGCTCAGAGCCTAGAGCCTGCTTCTGATTCTGTGTCTCCCTCTCTCTCTGGCCCACTCCTGCTCACGCTCTGTCTCTGTGTTCTTTCTCTCTTAAAAATTAACAATAAAAAATTTTTAAAGAAAATAAAATATCCATCTGTTTGAAAGTAAAATTATGTGTTAGATGCTATATTAAGAATTATGCAAAGTCCTCACAGTAGCATTTACATTAATGTGCCTAATCTTTCATGCCTTTAACCCTCTCTAAAGTGTTGGAAATTATAAAAATTTTGAAGAGGTTTCATCAAGGAAACAAATCACATGTCAATAAAACCACTAATGGCTGTCTCCTGATTGCAGATTCTCAGGTCAGTCACTGGCATGCAGAGATTATTGAGTGCATCTGTCTCTGAGACTTCTGTTAGTAGTTCTTTGATAATTATGCTCTTCTGTACTTTTAGCTGTACTTATAAGACAGTATTAGCACCTGTTCTTTATTTTTTAATGTTTATATTTGTTTTGAGAGAGAGAGAGAGCATGAGCAGGGGAGGGACAGAGAGAGAGGTGGGGGCAGAGGATCAGAAGCAGGCTCTGCACTGAAAGCAGTGAGTCTGATGCTAGGCTCAGACTCATGAACCATGAGTTTGTGACCCAAGCCAGGTTGGACGCTCAATCAACAGAGCCACCCAGCACCCCAAGCACCTATTTCTTAGATGGTTCTATTTTATGTCATTAATATTTTACATCCTCTACCATCTAACACGATGTTCTATACTCATTTTTTATGTATTTTATCCAGAGAAGTTCATGTGTCTATATCCCTTTCCATTAATGTTTTATATAAGACTTTGTTATATGATTATGATAAAGATCATGATGGTGATGATAGTGATGATAAGGATACAAGTTGTGGTATTTTTTGTTTCTGACATTTAATAAAGCTGAAAACACAATGTGATGAAAATAGTACTATCCCAAGAGTTCAGAAAACTAATTATAATCTTTGCTTTACCAATATCTTGAGCGATTCATTTAGCTACTATTTCATTACATTAAATAACAGATATCCAACTGAGTACCTCCTAAAGATCTTACTGGCTTTTTTCAGTAATTCATAAACTAGTTTGAATCCAGTTCAATTGGTAGAAAGGAGCTCCAAAGAGCTAAACAAGGCAAGGGGACTTTACAGGCAGGAATAAGCAGGAGCATGAGGTTATGAGAGGCAAATATTGTATTTTTTATTGCGAAATTACTTTCCTAGTAGGGCATAGCAAGGATATATCAGGAACATTACCTCCCTTGATTACCTTGATTGATTGGTCTTAGATTACACTTTTGGGAAAGCCAAAGCTGAAGCTAAGTTTTGGTTGAGGTGGGACTTAAAATAAACAACTCCAGGTATGCCTGAGTGGCTTAGTTGGTTAAGCGTTCAACTTCAGTTCAGGTCATGATCTGACAGTTCTTGAGTTGGAGTCCCGTGTTGAGCTCTGTGCTGACATCTGATAGTCTGGAGCCTGCTTGAGATCCTGTGTCTCCCTCTCTCTCTACCCCTTCCCCACTTGTACTTTGTGTCTCAGAAATAAATAAACATTAAAAGATTATGAAAAGTAAATGAGTGACTCTATTTTGGGCCTGTTGTCTTCACTTTAACAATTCACAATTAATAGAATGGTTAAAATACACTATTTTCTATGAACTCCCAGGATTATTATAAGGATCAATAAACACTTTGCATGTAGAAGCATTTGGAAGAGTTTAAACTGCCAAAAATGGAAGTGTTTTCTGTATTTACAGATAGTTCTCAGGTAAATCACTAGCCATATTGTATTTTAAATTCAAATTCATAGAGATAATCAATATACAGCTTTCTTTTTAGGAAATGGGACATTCCACCAGATGAATTACCTAGGGAAGAAAATTTATTTATTTACACATTAGAATTATTTTCCTATGATTTTATTTATGCTTTTTATGCTTTTTAAAAAATGTGCCACTCAATTTTTTGCTCATCTCAACAAGGATTATGGACTAAAGAAAGCTAAATATGCATTAATACTCAAACGAAATATTATTAACATTTATACCATTATGAACTCAGTGCCAGTTAACAACTATAGGATTATGACTTCCTGAACTTTTACAAAATTCCTTGAAACCTTTCGTTTTCTCTTTTTGTATCCCTTGTTTTCCCAGTCAGTTAATTCGCAATGAGGCAGCCTCTGGAAATTACACCCTGGATTCATTTAATTATATATGCAGTTCCTTAAAGCTGAAATAATTGAGGCTGGTTGAAAGGAAACTTATGAGCCATAAACTATATGTAATTTATAAAAATGGTAATATGGCCTTACATATAATACTTTGACTAACCCACGAATGCCAGTGAGGACTCCATTCATTCTTTGATCTAAGGACCAAGTACTTATTGTCATGCACCTTCCTTTTGTACTGACTTTTTTATTACACCAGTCTTCTAGATAGTGCCATTTTCTGACTTCTGGTCACCCAACACATGGGGAATGCAGAATATGACTTGGTGTGTCATTTGCTGAAGATTTCCATTCTGTGTTATATCATAATATGTGTGTCAATATATACATTCGCAACAATATGTAAATGTAATGAAAAAGGAAACATGCACTTTCCTGTCTAAACTTATATTGGATGTGTGTTGTTATTTGTAGAAGATAGACCCTACCCGAGGGCTATTTACACATTGTTTTCTCAATAAAGTGACAACTTTGACATAACGTTCCTGTGAAGAAAACACTATTTAAAAATAAGCATAGGGACACCGGGGTGGATCTGTCAGTTAAGTAATGACTCTTGGTTTCATCTCAGGTCATGGTCTTATGGTGCATGGCATTGAGCCCCACATTGGGCTCTGCACTGACAATGCTGAGCCTGCTTGGGATTCTTTCTCCCACTCTGGCTGTCCCTGCCCCTCCCCAGCTCATGAACATAGGCACACCCTCACTTTTTCTCTCAAAAATAAGTAAATGAGCTTTTTTTTTAAAAAACCATAATTACCTATGAGATATAATAGTGATTATATTTTACAGAAGATTATTTTATCTGAAAATGGTATGGCATGTAAAAATTTGTGTCTTTAGAGGTTATTTAAAAGATTTCAACATAGTACTTTCAGTCACAAAGTAGTGTGTGGCCTATTTTCTCTGATGACCTCTAGACGCTAAGCATGACACTTGGCTGGCCAATGTCCAGAAAGGATACAAGGCCATTGGTCCTGCAACCTCAGAGAACTGAATTCTGTTATTAGGAAATGAAATACCCACGAGAGCTTCCAGAAAGAAGTGCAGCCCTGCCCACACCTTGAGTTTTGTTCATTGAGATCCATGTTGCACCAATGATCTATGGAGATGTAAGATAATAAGCGTGTGTTATTAGGGGCACCTGGATGGTTCAGTCAGTTAAGCATCTGACTTCGTCTCAGGTCATGTTCTAATGGACCCGCATCAGGCTCTTTGCTGGCTACCCAGAGACCACTTGGGACCCTCTTGCTCGATCTGTCTTAGCCCCTCCCACACTTTCTCTCTCTCTCAAAAATAAATAAGCATTATAAATTAACCTATGTTTGGTAATTTATTACAACAACAATAGAAAACTAAAACAGAAACTCACATATGATATGGGAGATGGTGATGCCTGGCTCAGAACATACCGATGTGAATCTTCTATCCTATAACCAATTACCTACACAGTTTCAGGATTTGAAATTCTCAACTTCCCTGCACCCTTCCAGCTAAGTATGAGCAGATGACTCAATGCTGATCAAGGAGATAAATGTAGATATCGGCACATGCTCTATATATTTTTTTCATTTTCTTTCATTCCTGAAAGGTTTCCAGATGTCATATCTAAAAATGGAAAATAAGGAAGATGAAAGAAACATGGCCCTCTGATGTCATTTTCAAAGCCCTGGACTATTTGCCCCATTCCCCAGAAATTCTGGTGTGTGAAGCAAATAAATATGCTTTATTGTATATGCTGAATACAACCCTCAGAGACTACACCTACAATATTAATGCTTCACAGTGTTTGGTGGTGAATAAGTCCTCTTTAATTTATGTCCTTCTTGTGCAGAATTCTTTTTGTGGTAGGAAATGATTCTCAGAAATGCAAAGTTTGGTACTTTTAATGATTGTGGTAAACAGATTGTTTAAAAGATGCTTTTCTTCACTTGCATATTTTTAAGACACCTTATTCTGATGTATGGATTTCTGTAGATATAGACAGTTGTGAATACAAACACATTTTATTAGTACTTTGCAAAGATTTATTATACACCAACTAGTAATAAGGGAGTAGCAAGAAAGGTCTAAGAATGATCCACTGAGATTTCCCAAAAAAAAAGATGTGTATGTGTCTCTAGGTACGGCTCCTCTAATTATATCAGACTCCAGATATTTGATGATTTGAAAGCAGTTCCTTCACAAATTTCTAACATTAAAAATATATATTTCACTGTGTCTAAATCAACTTTGCTGCCACTCCTGTATGATTTTGGCATTGAAAAGCATTGTTAAATCTGTGGATTTTACAGATATTCTTTTTTCCTTGACTTACAAAGGATATGACCTCTTTGCCATTATTTGAAATAGCATCCCAACATAAGGAAAACTATTTCAAGAGCTTGTGATTAACGGTATCTGTATCAGTACTGATTTGTGGTTATGTTTCCATCTATCTTTCCTTTGAACATTCATACAACCATGAAAGTTACTATAACTAATATTTCACCAAGATAAAGTCTCCTAAACACTCAGAAATTGTCTCATAAGGAAGTATGATTTATCTTATTGACTTGATGGGCCACAATTTGTTGTACTTAAAATATAGGACAATGTTAACAGTTTGTGCGAATATTTTAGTGATATTTGTTAGACGAACATGATAACCACTACACTCGGAAACTTCACTTAGCAATATTTGTGACATAAAAACCATGTGTCTTCTGTCCTATCATTCACCATTGTCTGTGTGTCCATTTCTACAGGCTCTGTTGACTGAGTACCTGAGAATGTCCATGACAAACAAGAGTCCCTTATGGGGAGCAAGAAAGATCTCCTCCCAGTATCTGAGATTGTTTTCAAATATGCAGGCTGACATTGGAGGAGATTTTTTACAACGGAGTTGCCAAGAGAGATTGCTTGTAAAATGGGGATAAAATATAACCTTTAGACTGCATCAAGGAAGTGAACTACATAGCATCTTAGTGATGCCTTTGTTAATTGGTAACATTATCAGATTTATTTTTAGTTTACACACAGTGAATTTTCAATTTACATACAAGGTAAAATTCATTCTTTTCAGTGTACTTTCCATGAGATTTGACAAATTCATGGAGTTGTATTATCACACACATTAATAAGGCACAGTTTCAGCACTCTCCAAAATTCTTGCCTGTTGCCTTTTTGCAGTTGGCGGTTCCCACCAATGGTATCACCAGGAACCCTTCCTCTGTTTCTATCATTTTCAATTTTTTAGAATGTTGTAGGAGTAGAATCAAATGGTAAAGTCTTTTAAATCTGGCTCCTTCACTGGCATAAAGCACTTGGCATCTACCATGTTATTGGATGCGTTAATATAGTCTGTTCCTTGTTGTTGCTGAGTAGTGTTCCAATGTATGAGGTACTGGTAGGATTAATATGGCAGCTTTCTGGTGTCATCAGGGAACAGTATTGCAGGAATAAGAAAGAGAAAATGTCCCCATCCTCTACCAATATTTTAATCTGAGAAAATTGTAGAATTACATACATTTATGAGAAATCATACAGAGAGCTTATTTTTATAATCTTCCCAGTTTCTCCACATGGTATATTTTACAAAATTATAATATAATATCACAAGCAGAGTAATGACATTAATACAATAGGAGTTTTATTCCAATTTCCCCCAGTTTAAAATAATTTTTCTTCAATGTTTATTTATTTTTGAAAGAGAGAGAGTAAGTGAGGGAGCAGGGGAGGGGCAGAAAGAGCAGGAGACACAGAATCTGCAGTAGGCTCCAGGCTACAAGCAGTCCCACTTTTGCTGCCCCACTGGGCTTTGTGTCATGGAAACAGTGCCCCCACAAGATTCGGGCAGTTGCTGAGGCCTCCCTGCTGCTACAGGATGAAGCCAAACTTGGGTCCACAGGTGTATCCTGTGGGGATATATGGCCTCGCCTGTCCTCAGTCCCTTGGCAGAGACCATGGTGCTGAGTGAGTTACTTTGGATGCAACTGGCATCAACTGAATGTACAGGAAAGGGGGGTTTTACACTTGAGAACAACATCCCAACCATTGCACAGGATGGAACTCTCCAGAGCAGTTGCATTTTGTTCCATATCAATACATCCCTGGTTACAGATGAGAACTCAGAACTGGCACAAGTGCTGAGACTTCAGGCAGTCATCTTAGTACTCTGGCCAATAATCAGCCCCATTTTACCTTTTTATAGACTCTTGGACCAGCAAGGAAATTGGCCCTTATTCTTACCATGACAAATAAACTAATTTTGCCAGGAACTTGAATGATCAGAAACATAAATCCCTCCCCAGTCAAGCATTTCGATGGTGTCTCGGTTCCAGCCAAGGCCTTTTGATCACAGCTTTCTGGGGCACCCAGCTGAACCCTGTTCACAACCTTGTCCCACAGAGACTGTGAGATGATAAATAGGTACCGATTTAATCCTCTAAGTTTCAGATAACTTATTATGCAGCAATAGACAAGTAATATAGATGTTCTTGCCAGCTTGAGGAAACTTTTTTTCTTTTTCTAATTCATTAAAGGTACTTTACTTTGTGTATTGAATGTGTTACATTGTTGGGTTTTTTCCCCCCTCACTTGTGAAATAATTCTCTAGCTTTTCTCTTTTAATTTGTTCATATAGTTAAATAAACTGATTTTTAAATGTTCATCAACACTGAATTTCTGAAATAAATCATTCTTGGTCATGTTATATTATCTGCGTTAAGTAGCACTGGATTTGATTTACAAATATCTTGTCAAAAACTTTTTGTATCTAATTCCATAAGTCGTATTATCATATAAAACTATAATATTCTCACTTTTTAATGTTTATTTATTTTTCAGAGAGAGAGAGAGAAGTGTAAGTGAAATAAGGGCAGAGAGGGAAGGAGACACAGAATCTGAAGCAGGCTTCAGGTTCTGAGCTGTCAGCACAGAGCCCAACATGGGGCTCGAACTCACAAACCATGAGATCATGACCTGAGCCACTGATTGTCAGATGCTTAACCAACTGAGCCACCCAGACCCCCCTATTTTCATTTTTTCAAGTTCCTGTAAGAGTTCTTTTTGTTTTTGTTTTGAAGGAGGTGTCTTATTAATTAATAAATAAATAAATTTATTTATTTACTTATTTTGAGAGAGGGAAAAAACTCAACTGGGGAAGATGCATAGGGAGAGAAAGAATCTCAAGCAGGTTCCAGACTCATTGCAGAGCTCAACGCAGGGCTTGATCCCATACCTGTGAAATCATGACCTGACCCCAAATCATGAGTGGACATTTAATTGACTGAGTCACCCAGGCACCCCTAAGTTCTTCCCAGGTTTTTAATTTTATTGTTATTTTGGTTTCATATAGAGAGTATGAAAGTGTGCTACAGTTCTCTATTTTTGAACAATTTTGCATAATTTTAAATCATTTCTTGCTAAAATATTTAGAATTTACCAAATAAGCCCTTTGGTTGATAACATTTTTGTAGGAAAGTTTTGAATGTTATTTTTTTCGAATTCGGAATAATAACTTAAATTCTTAAACTTCACCTTTCTAATGTTGCTGTTCTAATGTCTTTTGAAATCCTTTATTTCTGATAAGACACCAACTCTCATTTTTATGTTTGTTTCATTTGATGGTTGTAGGGGCTGCCTGGTCTATTTTATAGCTGTTTTTGTTATTTTGTCTCATTTCCTCTTATCTAGGTTTTCTATGCCTTGATTTGATTCACTTTGCTTTCATCAGATATTGACCAAGATTATAGATCTGAATGTTGATGTAATATATTTGTGTTCTTATAGTATTGATTACTTTTTTTTTTTTCCTTTTAGGGATCGCATTTTCCTGCCTCTATATGTGTTGCATTATCTTTTAATTTATTTTACACTGGATATTTTGCATAAAGGGAGAGTAGAGATATAAATAGAGAATGCTTGCCTTCAGAACATGAACTTTCTTCTGTGTGGCTGGGAGGATGAGGTACTGAGTCAATCAAATCTGTAGTCGAGCTCGGTTTTCATTTTGCTGCCACTTTAATTAGAATTAATTTTCCCACTAGGTCTAAATATTTCTATTATTTGTACATAGTACTGTGATGAGGATTTTTCCTTCTTGAGGGCTCAGGTTGATAAAAAATAGAATTTCTTGACTATGCCTTGAGACTTCTGTGTAGATTTAAAATAGTTTTATTCTTTTATTTGTTTTCAGTAAAATGGGTGGTCTGAATATCTTAGACGGCCATAGTCCCAAAAGAATAGTCTGCTTTCTTATGCAGTACTTGCTCATTCATGTAAACCAGCTCTTCCAGAGGCTTTGACAGGTTTTCTAGGTCAAACCTTTGACAGGTTTTATGGTTTAATTACCATTAGTTTCTGCCCGTTAGATCCTTATTTTAGAAGATGAGTGCAGGGGCGCCTGATTGGCTCAGTTGGTAAAGTGATTTTGATCTTGGGGCTCTAAGTTCCATCCCCAAGTTGGATGTAGAGATTACTTAATAAAATCTTTTTTAAAATTTTAATGTTTATTTATTTTTGAGGGAGATAGAGCGATAGAATGTGAACAGGGGAGGAGCAGAGAGAGAGAGAGGGAGACACAGCATCTGAAGCAGGCTCCAGGCTCTGAGCTGTCAGCACAGAGTCTGACCCAGGGCTCAAACCCACAACTTGCAAGATCATGACCTGAGCTGGAGTCGGAAATTTAACCGACTGAACCACCAGGCGCCCCAATAAAATCTTTAAAAAGAGAGAAAGAGAGAGAGAGAGAACACGAATTCAACTTTAATTCAATTATATTTTAGCCTGTCGGCCACAAATATCAATTCGACCTATTTAGGTATTGATACAAAGGATGGGAAAGTAAGTATACAATCAGGAGTTACTGTTCGATGATGGTTTATGGGGAACTGAGGGTCAGAATACCATGTGCAAAGAGAATATATTTTACCTAAGTAACAGAAATGTTCCTTAAAAGAAAATAACCAAATCTGGAAAATACTTCCACAGGATGAGAAATCAAATACTGTCCAGCCTAATGAAATAAAAGTTACACCAAAGATCTCTAAGAACTTCGAAAGATTAGAAGAGTCTTCGGGGCTTAGATTTAACTACTGAGGTGATTACATATTTGTCTCTGGTGCCATCTAGTGTGTGGAAGATGTCAGAACTCTAGACTCTGGGGCAAAAGGAAAGCACTATATTCACACATTCCCAAGTAACCCCAGAGTGAAAGAGTCTTGCTGGGAAAATCTGATTTCTTAAGAGTTAGTTCAAGGTGAGTATTTGAGTGACAGAGAATATATTTTTCTGATGACTTTCTATGCCACGTTGGTTTCAGGTTCTAAGCAAAAGATCGTAGTATAAGCCTTCTGATCCTCATCATTTTTCATCGACCTCCGAATATTCAATGCATAACTCATGAGGTTAAATTACTTCAATAAGTTGCTCATTACAGATACATTTTCTTAATTAATTTAATTTTTATGGATTCTATTTCCTCGGTGAATTTATCCACTCCTTTGCCTTTTTTTCCAATTAAAACCATTTTTAAAGCTACTTTTACAATTACTTTAAAGTCCTTACTTGCCAACTCCAATATGTGGTACAATGTGCATTTGCTTTTAGCCTGTTTTCCCTTGTTTGTTGCCCATAGGGTCTTCCCTGTTCTCTGTTTGTTTATTGCATGCCATACAGTGACTACGAAGAAAAATGTTCCAGATGATTTCACCGCCAGAGAGGTTTCAATCATTCCTCCAATGAAATTAAAGCTGATAACCTCAGTTCAATCAGAAACTGATCTGAGTTGAATCCCCCTTACAGTTTTGGCAAGATGCAGTGTACCCTCAGTTCACCCTTATTTTTACAACATGGCAATCCAGGACTTTTCTTAAGATCTTAGACTGTGTCTCTTCTGCTGCAAAAAGAGAGTGAAAAATTTCACTCCTGTGTTTCAGAAGTTTCTGGTTCAAATCTCTAAATCTCACAACCCAACCAACTTTAGAATCGACAAATGCCATGAAAAGAAGATCGCTATGTGTTTGAGGCCACACAAATTTTCAATTTTGCACTAATCTTATGCAGTTAACAAAAGTTCTGAATGATTTTCTGAGTCCAGTTGAAGCCCTCTCCCAGGGGCCATCGCTGTATTCTCAGATGCTCTGTGTGCCTAGATTCTCAGAGAAATGTGGTGTGTGATGGTCAGATCAAATGAACATCCTAAGGCACCTGGGTAGCCCAGTTGGTTAAGCAACAGACTTCGGATCAGGTCAATGTCTTGTGGTTTGAGAGTTCAAGCCCCACATCTGGCCATTGGACTCTGTGCTGACAGCTCAGAGCCTGGAGCCTGCTTCTGATTCAGTGTCTCTGTTTCTCTCCACCCCTCTCCCATTCATTCACTCTCTCTCTCTCTCTCTCTCTCTCTCTCTCTCTCTCTCTCTCTCTCTCTCTCTTTCTCTCTCTTTCTCTCAAATGAATGAACATTACCATTTTTTTAAAAAATGAAAAATCCCTAGACGGATTTATTTTCAGAACCCAAATTGATAGGAAGTCTTTGTATCCTCAGCACCAGTATATTGCAAGAAATTCCACTTTGCTTTTCCAAATTTTTCAGCACTTTTTGTCTATTACATGCAAAGTCTTGAATTTATAAAAGGTCTTGAATAGAAAATCTATGATTTATTTGAGGTTCCTCACATCCTCAGTTTTGATATTTCAGCACTCCGTAACTATCAAAAGTTCTAGAAAGGCCTGTGATCTCAGTCTCTTGCCCATACTCATACTTGATAAATGCTTACAAGATGTCTATAAGCTTTCAACTCACCTCTCAGGTTAATAGTTATAACCTTTCTTGAAGGTTCTCTAGTCCATAGTGATAAATTTATATATATATATATATATATACATATATATATATATATATATAAATTTATATATATATATATATCACCTGTTGGAGTTTTCACAGTTTCTGTGGGGAAGGGAAAGCAAAAAAAGAATCTATTAAAAAGTGGAAGTTTGGTTTAAAGTAGGTCTTTCAAAACAAGGGTTTGATAGTATTGGCTAGAGATCAAGAGGCAGCAGTTCAGGGTGGTGGAAACAAGGAAAGGGTTTTACAGCAAGAGATTCAAAGAATTTAATGAGTAAGTTGTTGATGTTTTCCACTGAAGAGTCTGTGAGTTGTTCTGGAAATTTCTGCAATGAGCAATCAAAACATTTGCCTGGGCAAGAACTCTTAGATAAATTTAGTCATGCTAATAAAAATAGAGGAATAGATAAGCCATCTCAGTGTAGACATTAGGATATGGTTTTAGTCCTAGATTCCTGGTTGAGGATGGTGGTAGACAGTTTCTGTTCTGTATGTGATTTTTAATTGACCTTTTCTCCCCTCTAGAAGTCATCGATGGGAGCCAAAACATGCTATGAAGGATCACATCCTATTTCAAGGAGAAGGTGATTTTTTGATGCTCTATATGGAAATAACAGAAGATATTGAGTTATGTAAATACTAGATCTCTTTCTTCTCTCAGTATTTCACATATGGGAGCTATCTGATCAGTTGCCTACAAAGTCTTATGTAATTTTCTGATATCAGATAATATAAAATCAGATGTAGCAAAGCAATGTCATCTGCAGTGCCTTCACTGTAAACTAAAATCTAAAAGTAACAGCCAATTGGAGTGCCTGGGTGACTTAGTCAGTTAAGTGTCTGACTTCCACTCAGGTCATGGTCTCACTGCTCGTGGGTCTGAGCACTGCATCAGGCTCTGTGCTGACAGGTCGGAGCCTGGAGCCTGCTTCAGATTCTTCTGTCTCCGTCTCTCTGCCCTTCCCATGCACGGGCTCGCTCGCTCTCTCTCTCTCTCTCGCTCTCGCTCTCTCTCTTAAATATAAAATAAAATATTTAAAAAATTAAAACAGTGAATCTCATACTTGTTCTATACCCCTTGATCTGATGTGAAAAAGTTAAATTTTGACTGCAACCATTTGCTGAAGTGTTTTTCTAGAACACTTGAATAGTGAGTACAATTTGTTTATCGTTATTAGAAAAACTCCCTTTATCCCATCTTGCCTTCTATCTCTCCTAAATACAATGACGGGGACATTTAGAATCACAATAAAGAATAGTGCAAAATCCCAGGAAGTAGGCAGAGATTCCAAATGTTTGCTATAGAAGCAATGCTACTGCTAAGTGTTATAACAATCTTAAAGGCTTGGACCTCTGCCTCTAGGTTCAACTAGATCACTCAGTTGGTGTTAGGTTATAACTCTTTGAAATGTAAGACTAGGGAAAGATATGGGTATTTTTTATCTTTTAATGGATGAAATTCTAAATAATTGCATTTTATTTTTTTAATTTAAAATGTTTTTTATTTATTTTTGAGAGACAGAGAGAGACAGCACGAGCAGGGGAGGGTCAGAGAGAGAGGGAGACACAGAATCTGAAGCAGGCTCCAGGCTCTGAGCTAGCTGTCAGCACAAAGCCTGACATGGGGCTCGAACCCATGAACCGTGAGATCATGACCTGAGCCGAAGCTGGACGCTTAACCGACTGAGCCACCGAGAACCCAATTGCATTTTAAAATGTAAATTTGCATAGGAAGCATATATGAAAAATTGGTTTTAATAAAATAATTTATTAAAATTTTATTTTTTTAATTCATGTATATTAATTCACATTAGTTTACAGTGTAGTACTGATTTCAGGAGTAGAACCCAGTGGTTCATCTCTTACATATAACACCCAGTGCTCATCCCAACAAGTGCCTTCTTTAATGCTGTCACTCATTTAGCCCATTATCCCCCATCCATCACCCCTCCAGCAACCTCAGTTTGTTTTCTGTACTTAAGAGTCTTTTATGGCTTCCCTCCCTCTCTCTTTTTATCTTATTTTTCCTTCCCTTCCCTTAAATTCATTTGTTAATGAGTGAAATCATATGATATTTGTCTTTCTCTGCCTGACTTATTTCACTTAGTATAATACACTCTAGCTCCATCCACATTGTTGCAAAAGGCAAGACTTTCATTCTTTTTGATTGTCAAGTAGTATTCCACTGAGTAAGTCGTGCGTGCGTGTGTGTGTGTGTGTGTGTGTGCGCGTGCGTGTGTGTGTATGCCATACCTTCTTTATCCATTCACCTGTCGATAGACATTTGAGCTCTTTCTATAATCTGGCTATTGTTGATAGTGAAACATTGGGTTGTTATAAACATTGGGGTGCATGCGTTCCTTTGAATCAGCATTTTTGTATCCTTTGGATAAATACCTAATAGTGTAATTGCTGAGTCGTCAGGTAGTTCTATTTTCCAGATGGCCAACAGATACATGAAAAGATGCTCAACATCACTTATTATCAAAGAAATACAATTCAAAACCACAATGAGAAACCACATCACACATGTCAGAATGGCTAAAATTAACAGCTCAAGAAACAAATGATGTTGAGTATGTGGAGAAAGAGACCCCTTTTACACTGTTGGTTGGAGTGTTGAGGTTCCTCAAAAAATTATTAAAATTTTAAAACATTTCTTAACTTTTTTTATTACCATCACTATCATCAGTAATTTTTTTTAGTTTTTATTTATTTTTACAGTATTTTTTTTTACATTTTTAAATTCTCAGTATGGCCAAAGTATGCTAAAATCATTTCCATTTTTGCTTAAACTGTTATTCTGCAGTCTATCAGACCTGTCACTAAACTGTCCCAAATCACAAAATAATTTTAGTATGATTTGCATATAGATAGGATCACATTGCAAATGAAGAAGAAAAATACATTCAGATGTGAATTCACTATAATGGAGAAATTTTCAACTATTAGAACAACAGTTGAAATAGACAGTGAATTGAACAATAGTGAATTGAAAATGTGAAACTCTGGCCCTTCGAAACAATTACATTGAAGTTGCCTGACCATTTTTTAATCCTGAATTAGAAGTAGATCTTTGCATTGGGTGCAAGTTTTAACAAGATTCCCTTAAAGATTCTGCAAATATAGGAGTCATTAGTAAACCCAGTTTATACTGTGAAAAAAATTTAGTTTATAATATAATTAGTGGAGTTGCACTAATTACAACTAGCCCCTAAATATCATTGTTTTGGTAAAACTGTCAGATACTCTGTATGTAAGACTAATTAGTTAATGAAAGCTTATACTTACTAACTGGGATGGTTCTGTCATCATTTTGATGCTTTATCGGCACAAGACACTCATCTGTAAGTCCCTCCGCCTACCAAGATCTACAGAAATCTCTACTGTGCTCAGCTTTTGATGGATGACAAGAGAAAGATAATTATCAGTTTTCAGTATTGATAATAATAAGTAACAATGTTTGAGTTTCCATGCGCTTTTTCGAAAAAAAATTAATGGTGATAGTTAACATTTTCAAATATTTGAATTATTTCCAAAGAACCTCCACAATAAAGAGGATCCTTTGGGATTTTAAGAGTCAGTACAAACAATCCCAGTATAACAGAGGGAAAACTGCCTAAATTAACACTACCAGAATTTCTGTTTTAATTACCCATGTGTTTTTAAAAAAATGACTCACGATGGCAATGACTTGTTAATTATTCTCTAGGTGCCCCTTGGAAATAAGGATGTTTGGAATCCTTCATTTATGAGGTCCCCAGTGACATGAGAATACATGTAAATGTTTTGGGTTCTGCCGGAAAAATTATTGATGCAGGCTATTGGAAAACAACTCCTTCTTTGGTAAGTAGGTTCTGTGCTTTAATGGAGCAAAAACAGGTTTTTTGGATCTGAAGGCAAGAACCACTGAACTGTGCCTAAATGATTCAGAAACCACATTCGTCAGTTAATAGTGGACCCACAAGGTAATCTATTACATAATCTGTCTTGGGTCCATCTTTCTTATATTCTGTCTATAGGGATCTAAAACACATTTTGGTACAAATAAGCTTTTTGTCACAGATAAGAAAACAGAAGCATGGCTGGCTACCTAATAGATTGAATTAATTTCTTTTTTTTTTTTTAATGTTTCATTTGGAGAGAGAGAGAGCAAGTGGGGGAGGGGCAGAAAGAGAGAGAGAATGCCAAACAGGCTCTGTGCTGTCAGCACCAAGCCTGATTGTATGAACAGTGAGATAATGACCTAAGCCTAAATCAAAAGTTGGACACATAACCCACTGAGCTACCCAGGCACCCCTGAATGAATTCATTTTCTATACCAAGAAAGGTCTGTTATAGATTTGGGAATAATTTAGTGAGTCATGGTATTTTGACTCAATCTTTGTGTTCATTACCTTTGGAAGCAAGAATCTAACATTCACTATCTTTTCCTACCTTTACCCTCATTCATGCTGCTCTCATGTTTTTAAATGGAAAGGGTGACCAATGGGAAGCTCTCAGGATTATAGGCCCTGCTTTTTCTGTAAACATGTGAGAATTTATTCCCCTTTTCAGCAACTCTCCGCACCTCAGCCTGTCTCACAGTGGCCACTCCCCTTAATATTCCAATCATCTTCATGGTGGCTGTCATGAACTTTGGCTTGGGAAACAGCCAGATTTGAATTATGCCTATCAATAAGTAACTGAATGACATGGTGTATCACTCTAAACCTCACTGATCTTATCCAAAATATGGAATTAATAATAAGAATTCAGCTTTATAGAGGGGTGCCTGGGTGGCTCAGTTGGTTAGCGTCCCACTTCAGCTCAGGTCATGATCTCTTGGTTCGTGGGTTCAGCCGTGCATGGGCTATGTGGTGACAGCTCAAAGCCTGGAGCCTGTTTCCGATTCTGTGTCTCCCTCTCTCACTCGAGTTCTTTCTCTCTCTCCTTCAAAAATAAATAAACATTAAAAAAATAAAAATAAAAGAATGCAGCTTTGTAGAGAGCCAAGGCTTGGGAGTCAGAAGCTTGGGGTTCAATCTTGTTTCCATCACATCTTGCTTTTCAAGCCCTCTGTGCGTTAGGTTCCCCATCTGCAAAAGAAGGACCACAGTGAGGGTAACTACATTGTAATTTCATTAGTGAGTGTATGTGTGTGACAAATTATATGTACAGTGTTTAGAATATTGCATTTCATGGAGTAACCATTATGTAAATAATAGCCATTATTAAGACCACCATCTAAAGCTGCTTATGAGCCAAAGAACAATACAGCAATTAAAAATAATCTTTGCCTTTTATCTACCATGTATCAGTCTCACTAAACTGCGACCACCTAGAAAGGTAAATAAGTAGATAGATGATAGATAAATGATAATGATGATGATGATGATAGATAGATAGATAGATGATAGATAGGTTCAGAGACAGATAAATTTTTCTAATGCATGCAGCAACCTTGTGATATACTTGTCATCTTTACAGTACAGATTAAGATATATATATATATATATATATATATATATATATATATATACATATATATATATATATATTAAATTGCACTAGGTAACACATCCTACATGAGGCCAAGATGAGATTCTAATCAAATTCTTACCAACTTCTAAGTAAAATCTTACCCTTTCCAAACATCTTGATGACTTTGAAAACAGACAAAAGAACACATTAATCACTATCCCATTATATTCCTTCATCTCACTCGCATTTTGAGGTAATAACATGACAGCATATTAATCCTTCAGATTCTCTCAGGCTTATCTGTGCCTGTGTCTTACTTAGGGTGTTTGAAGGATTCGATGACATAAACAAATGAAGTTCACACCACTGTCACTGGCAGAATATGTTTTACACAAATGAGAAAACAATCCAAAACAATTTTGTTCCCTTTTTGGTGACACTACTGTAGCTTACTGAAAACTGCTTGTTGGTTTTATATATTTCCAAATCCATACTTTAGGATTAAGATAAAACTCTAAATACTTCAGGTTCGAATTTATTTTTTTCTATTTCTGGAAAAGTTCAGAGACTCCAGAAGTAAGCCGTGACATAATTTTTAGATGCAGCACTCTGATTTGGCTAGCATAAAAATAAAAGGGAGTTAAGTATTTTTGGTTGTGCAGAACATATAATCCATGAGGAGGCGATATAGTATAATATTATTTCATTAGAAGTCAATTTACTACTAAATGTTTGTCCCACTTTATCCAGTCAGCCAATAGTCATCAGACCCTTTCTAGAAGCCAAAAATTCTAAAAATGCCCAAGATGAAGAAATGGTTTGTTTAATCATTTTGGTTTAGTATCTTGATGGGGTTTGTGGAATTACCCTAAACTCTCTCCTGTCAAAAATATACTCAGAGCTGATGTTTGCTGGCATTGTTTTTTCCATTTCATCACTATCACCTTGACTTTACAGCATACTTTTCATGACACCACTGAATCTCCTGTCTCAACAGTGGAGCATACCACTATCTATTAAATCCTGGACAGGAAGAGCAAATTGTCTTACAGTTATCATTCTAAGGAAGACTCAAAGTCAATTTATGTTTAATAATATGGATATTTTTCTTCTCTTCATATCATCGTTAGTCCATTAATCCGTTACTTCTCTAACTCTCTAAACCAGCCATTGCACTATCCTTGCATACAAAAAGGTAAGCAAAACCGTATCTTTACATGCAGAAACCAACTAACCAATGGAAGAACTAGTCAATCATCAAGTACATAAAGTAAAACTAGCAACCATGGAATTTGATATCCACTAAATCCTGACGCATATTTCTCAGACTTTTTATTTGAAAGGGGGTTGGGGCTTGGTTCTTTACTTGCTTGTTTGTTTCTTTGTCCACTGAAACAATAAAATAACCTTATAATTCTATCTGTTTTTCTCTTTGCATCAATACACCATTTTAGGACGCTAGAATTCTTATAGAAAGAAGACAACACAGAATATGGAATTGATAGATGGAAACTACACTTCGGTGACCGAGTTTATTCTTTTAGGGTTTCCGACCCGCCCTGAACTGCAGATCGTTCTATTCCTCATGTTTCTGACACTGTACGGTATGATTTTAACAGGAAACATTGGATTGATGATATTAATCCGGACTGATCCTCACCTTCAAACCCCCATGTATTTTTTCCTTAGCAACTTATCCTTTGCAGACCTCTGTTATTCCTCAGTCATTGTTCCCAAAATGCTCATCAACTTCCTCTCAGAGAACAAATCCATCTCCTATTATGGCTGTGCCCTCCAGTTTTATTTTTTCTGTGCTTTCGCCGATACAGAATCCTTTATCTTGGCTGCCATGGCATACGATCGCTATGTCGCCATCTGTAACCCTTTACTGTATATGGCTGTGATGTCTCGGGACATCTGTATATGGCTGATTGCCTTGTCCTACATTGGAGGCAACATGAGTTCCCTGGTTCATACGTCCTTTGCGTTTATTCTGAAATACTGTGATAAAAATGTCATTAATCATTTTTTCTGTGACCTCCCCCCACTGCTCAAGCTGTCCTGCACAGACACCTCAGTGAATGAATGGCTTCTCTCCACATATGGCAGCTCAGTGGAAATTATCTGTTTCATCATCATCGTCATCTCCTACTTTTTCATCCTTCGCTCAGTCTTGAAGATCCGTTCTTCCAGTGGGAGGAAGAAAACCTTTTCCACATGTGCCTCCCACCTGACTTCTGTGGCCATCTATCAGGGGACTCTGCTCTTCATTTACTCACGGCCCAGCTATCTGTATTCTCCCAACACTGATAAGATTATCTCCGTGTTCTACACCATTATCATCCCAGTGCTGAATCCCCTGATTTATAGCTTGAGAAATAAAGATGTAAAAGATGCTGCTAAGAGAGCCGTCCGACTGAAGGTAGACCCCTCATGAGCTACAACATTTGGAGAGTCACCTAAATCCCCAGTTACCTCTAACTTGGAACCTGTAACACACGTATCAGCAGATACACAAGGGATTTTTATAAAACACTTGTTTTCATACAGCCAGATTCAACTCATAATCCCACGATGTAAAAACAAAATTAAAAGTTTCAAAATTGCTGCTATATAATAATCTACCATTCATGGAGTTAATGCTAAAATGTGTTTTATCAGGCAATCTTAAGGGATATGGTAAATACCTAAGAAAATTAGGTGTGCTCACGTGTGTCTATAGTATATCTCATTTACATGGTAGATTACCGATGAGGGTGGGCTAGATTCTACTGGTTCAAATGGAAGCTCTGTACTTGGCTAGTGAGAGGCATTTGAACAAGTTACTTCATTTTCTTTTTTTTTTTATAAGTTTACCTATTTATTTTGAGAGAGACAGAGAGAGCTTGAGTGTATATGGATAGAGAGAGATGGAGAGAGAGAATCCCACTCAGGCTCTGTGCTGCCAGTGCAGAGGCTGATGTGGGGCTCAAACTCTTGAACCATGAGATCATGACCTGAGCCAAAGTCAAGAGCTGGAGGCCTAACCAACTGAGCCACCTAGGTGCCCCACGTTAATTCATTTTCTATGCCTCAGTTAACTTATCTGAAAGATGGGGAGAATATAGTATGCATGTCAGTGATTGCTGGATGAATAACTGAGAAAATGCCATGAATAACACCTGAAACATTTTAAGTATTTGATGAGTTAATTATACGTATCTGTATAATAGCTAACATTAATTGAAATGTATATTGTACAATGAGATGGTGAGAGGCAGAGATGTCATAGAAGCATTAATACAAAATCAAATACATTTTCATAGTTCAGTTCAATAATTTGTTGCTAACCTTCTACACCCATTCTACTCCAAAGTAATTTGGAGATTTTTTTCTGAGTAACACCTTGGAGAACATAGGTTAACTGCAAGGCAAACTTTTTGTCTTTCTATTTTTTTATCTTTTTCATTTTCTTTTTTATACTGCAAAGTATTACATGAGTTATCAGAAACAGAACTGGCTTTCCTCATGGGAGACCAATTCGCATGCCCAGTGGGACATTTGAAGACTGAAATTGGAGGCTTGTGTCATTGCAAAATGTATTTCAGTAGCTGATATTGTTTTCTGTACATTGTTTTTATTATTTTTTCTCTGTGATAATAAATATTTATAAGCTTTGACTCAGAAATATTAAAGTTTAAAATTATGTTTAAATCCATGTACTCTGTTATAAAATCCACAAGATCCAGCCCAAATCATTCTCAGTTTTAAATTCCCCTAAGAATTGTTTCTTTGGATTTCTGACCAACAATACTTCTCCTGAGCATTTCCCTTCTTTCATTTGCTAAAAGGAAAGCACAGTCACTCACAGCTACACACTCACCACCATACTCTAGTATCAAGTTTGTATTTACTTAGCCAAGGATGAGTTGGCCAAGGCTCTAGAGAATCACCAGAACAGGATTAGATATGTATATCCCAACAGCTTTTCATGTTCACGAAACACTTAACATATGCAAATATCTGGGGCACCTGGATGACTCAGTCAGTTGAGTGTCTGACTCTTGATCTAGCTCAGGTCTTGATCTCAGGATCATGAGTTCAAGTCCCACACTGGGCTTACTTAAAACAAACATACGCAAGTATCTATTAATGATATGTCTACAGTGCAACATTACATATCCAGCTGCCTATGAAAATCTTATTTTTGCTATACCACTGTGTTTTGATGCTCTGTAATTATATCACCAAACATTGTGCCACTTATGAGAAAATTTAACCGTTTTCAAGTAAAGGAATAACTAAAAATACAGGATATCAGTATTTTTTCAAGGTCCCCAGAGCTACTGTTATTTGCTGAGCTTTCTAGATGTCCTCCACTGCTTTTCTTATTGATGGCATACAGTATTTCATTACCCAGAGGACATAGACACTTGCTAAATCCCCAAGACTGTATGATAGTCAGCAAGGCCTCAATTTACATTTTGGGGTTCACATGGTCAAACTTTCCAAGGCCACCCATTTAGTTAATCTTTCCTCTGTGGTTTTTGCTGAAGCCTGTGATTCCTGTGCTATTGCTGAAGCTTCTTAATCATCATTTCAGTAATAAAAGCAGAACCACTGTAAACATTATGGAAGCAGATTTATGCCCAAACCTCATGCAAATTTCTATTTTTGCCAATTCTAACCTGTCACCGCATTGACAAGATTTAGTAAATGCAGCCATAACCACACTGACAGCAAGATCCCAAATAATAACCACACTGACAGCAAGATCCCAAATAATCCACTCCTTTTCAACATGCCATTCAGAGTTGCAATCATGTTCAACTTTCAAATAAGACAACAGCAACTACATGCTTACTTTGTTTTTTTTTTTTCTTTTCTTTTTTTATGTTTTTAATTTATTTTTGAGAGACAGAGAGACAGTGCCAGCAGGGGAGGGTCAGAGAGAGGAGGAGACACAGAATCTGAAGCAGGCTTCAGGCTCTGAGCTGTCAGCACAGAGCCCAACATGGGGCTTGAACCCATGAACCGCAAGATCATGACCTGAGCCGAAGCCAGATGGCTAACCAACTGAGCCACCCAGATGCCCCTACATGCTTACTTTGAATGGATGGGTATAGACAACTGAAAGAAAAAGAGGTTACACAAACTTTTATCCTTATGGGGGCGGTCTAGGATTCTAGCTAAGCCACATACATTTGAAAGCCTATAACTTGTGAAAAATTTTGAGATAGAAGTTTATACCTTCTCACTATATCTTATGGAAAGAAGCAGGGGAATAGG
>PJEM01012691.1:0-45470 GCA_004023845.1 Helogale parvula | reverse complement strand
TAGTACTCCAGTGTATATATATACCACATCTTCTTGATCCATTCATCAGTTGATGGACATTTAGGCTCTTTCCATGATTTGACTATTGTAGAAAGTGCCGCTGTGAACATTGGGGTACATGTGCTCCTATGCATCAGCACTTCTTTATCCCTTGGGTAAATCCCTAGCAGGGCTATTGCTGGGTCATAGGGGAGTTCTATCGATAGTTTTTTGAGGAACCTCCACACTGTTTTCCAGAGCGGCTACACCAGTTTACATTGCCCTACACCCTCCAACAGTGTAGGAGGGTGCCTGTCTCTCCACACCCTCGCCAGCATCTATAGTTTTTTGATTTGTTCATTTTAGCCACTCTGACTCTCTTTAAAGCAGACATTGACACACCTGAGTATAATCAGAAAGAAGCTGCCAGGCAAGGTTGTTCTATGGAAATCTGATTAACTCTGTGTGTTTTCTACCATTGGTACGATGATTTCTTGAGTCTTCAGAAGACAAAGCCAGCATACTTTGGGAGAAATTTTTTAGAAACGCAAATTGTAGTGAATATGAATTAGAATAATTTCTTAACGGCTCAAGCTATTCCAAAATGGAACAGAAGCATTTCTGGGCATCAGAGCGAACGGGATGATAAGCCCGTATTATTGCTCAGAGAGCAGAGGCGGGCATCTTCCAGGCACTGGAAAATCCATCCTGACCCCTCAGAATCCATTCAGTGCCACAATTCTGAGAGTTAGGCTTATCCTCACCATGCACTTGGAAGGGATGACTGGCACAGTAATAACATGGGATCTCATAGTTGACCTCCTCCATTGGACAGATATGCAGAAAAGAATGAGCATACTTAACTTCACTATGCTGCTTTTGAATCTTTGGTTTTCCAACTAGTAGACAAATCTGGCATTTCAAGAAGCTGGCTATCACGTTTTCTTGGTATGGATAAAGTAAAGGATGCATGCTTTAGTAATTTAAATATTCTGTGTAGGGGCGCCTGGGTGGCTCAGTCAGTTAAGTGCCCAATTCTTGATTTCTGTTCAGGTCATGATTTCATGGTTCATGAGATGGATCCCTGCATCAGGCTTTTTGCTGGTGGGGGTGAGGGGAGGAGCCTGCTTGGGATTCTCTCTATCTCCCTCTCTGTCTGTCCCTCCACTGTTTGGGTGCTCTCTCTGGCTCTCTCTCAAAATAAATAAACTTTAAAAAAAATTATTTCTCCAATTGTCAAGAGTAACTATATATTTTGTAGTCAGAAATAAAGTTTTAATGAGGGAAGCAAAAATAATATAAAAACAGGGAGGGGGACAAAACTTAGGAGATTCTTAAATATAGAAAACAAACAGAGGGTTGCTGGAGGTGTTATGGGATGGGGGATGGTCTAAATGGGTAGGGGCATTAAGGAATCTACTCCTGAAATCACTGTCGCACCATCTGCTAACTAACTTGGATGTAAATTAAACAATAAAGAAATTTTTAAAATAAAATTTTTATTGTGCGCTGTTTTCAGCAGGTGGTTGAAGGGTTATTGTCACCACGATAGGGCTGATTCTTTGCATTGTTGTCTGTCACTTCGCACCCTTCCATCATCTCCAGGGAGATTTGACGAACCTTGTGCATGGCAGCCACTGTTCTAAGTACAGACTGGCGAGGATCCCGGGAACCAATGCGTTTGTTGGCATTGTCAACGAGACATGCGACTCTCTTGCCTTCTGTGCCTGTAGCATGGTGGATCGGCTGTGTCTCAACTGTCACCGGTAAAAATGCCATGGGTCCTATGCTCTGTTTACTACACTGTTAAATATCCTAACTGGTGCCTGTCATTATGAAGCGGCATCTGCCAGACAGAAAGCACAGGGATGTGGCATGGAGAAAAGGAAAGTCCTGATTGCAGAGGCTTTGGCAGCTGTGTGGTTTACAGCATCCTTGTCCAAAGAGTAATGGATAGAGGCCACTCATAGTTTAACCCTTTGGTCATAACTTCCTTTTGACTCTCCCTTTTTAACTAGCTCAAAAATTTTTTAATTTTACTTCTTCTCATCCATGTATAATATATAATTTGTTATTGATCCTCTGCATAGTATTTTCCCTTTTGCCTTTCAGAATGGAACAAAATGAATGTGAATGTCCCTGTGAGTGCCCTCTAGAGGTCAATGAGTGCACTGGCAACCTCACCAACGCAGAGAACCGGTAAATATACACCTGTTACATGCATGTATGTGGCATGTACTTATACATGCACACTGGGAGCCTCATTTATAGATTTGTTTTGGGTTGTGGTATAAGAAGTGATTCATTCTGATAATGTAACTGTTCACTGAGCCAGATTTCAAGCCTTCCAATGAAGTCCTCTTTCAGGTTTAAATTTAAATGCTGTGAAAATGTTGAAAGTGTATGTGCTCTGCACATATAAAGTAGGGGACTGTTACAAGCATTCACGAAGTGTCTGCCATGTGTCAGAAACTTTATGTACATTGAGTCACTTGGTTTTCAAATTAACCTTGGGATAAGTCTGTGGGCACCTTTCATACACTCACATGCTTGCACATAATATTGCATTATTTATGTTAGTGACAAATTTTAAGACTACAGCTAAATAAATTGGGGAAGGTCCTTCTGTAGAACTTAAAGAATCCTGTGTGTACTGATATACTAGGAAATGTTTGTTTAGGCATGGAGAAAATGTCTAAAGGGAACCTCACTAAACTGTCAATAGTGGTTACCTCTGAAAAGTAAGATTTAGAGTAATGAGTCGGGAGGTAACATTCACTTCTGATTGTATACTTTCCTGTTTTGTTGAATATTTATGATATCCTTTTTTATGCAAGTATTGTTTCTATTGTACATAAAGATGAACAAGCTGAGCTCAGAGTGGTTAAGTAATTGGCCCAGGGTTTCATATAGTCACGCAGTTGGCCAGGATTCAAACTCAGATCTGCCTGACGCAGTCAGGGGCAGAGACATGAGGAGTTTGGAATGTGAGTGGTATTGGTCCTAACCTCCAGACTTGCTCCTGCATAGAAACCCAAGCTGCGAGGTCCACCAGGAGCCAGTAACATACACCGCTATTGACCCTGGCCTACAAGATGCCCTTCACCAGTGTGTCAACAGCAGATGCAGTCAGAGGATGGAAAGTGGGTAAGCATCGCCCAGGGCTTGCTTTCGCATCAACACGATCACTGCAGGAGTAGAACCTAATAAGGGACAGTGACCAGGAGCCTCTTGAACTTTGCCAGCTGATATTTATCACTCTTATTCTTGATGTTTTTTAAATATATACCAATTTTTCAGACCCAAAATTGATTTCTATAAGCCTTTTATTCCCTGGTTATAAAGTTGTCTAGTTTTCACTCATTGTAGCTACTTGGCATTTGTACCATATATTAGTCACCTCCTCTGTGGATGGGAAAGTTAACTCTTGAGATAAAAGGAAGGAGAGAGGACATGGCACAAAGAAGTTAAGGGCAAGGGGGCAGGAACTCTTGGGTTCCTGAAATAGAACCTAGCTCTGTGGGTGACACATTATAGCTGATCAGTTCTGTTGCCTTAGAAAGCAGTTGGTTTCATGGTAGCTCTGAGAACTACCTGTCCCCTACTGCGTCTCCCTTCTCTCTGGGAGGTTTGGGCTTAGCCATCGGAATAGTGGCCGCCGTGGGCTCCAGGGGTGGAGGTGATTTGTGTATCGCAGCTGCAGATTGCCATTTGGTTGTACACTCAGTGTGCACTCAGCCCGTTCTGTGTTTAGTGCGTATTTTAGAAAGGAATGGGAGGGCATCAGATAGATTAATTTGGGTTGTTAGGTAGTAACTCAAAATTAAATTTGAGCAACACTGCACACATCCTCCTAGAGTGTCTTAACGCGCTTACCATATTAAAAGTTTTGAGAAATTGGCAGTAAAGAAAACCATTTAGCTTGCCTATACGCTTGGGGGCAGTCAGGCCAAAGTCTAATGAATCTTGGGGCCACTTGGTCTTCTGAGGTGATTTGGCATAATCCTCTTCTAATCTGTGATGTATGGATTTTGTGGTATGACCCACAGAGAGAACAGTCTCATTTCTCTGATTTCCAAGCTGCTGAGGGACAAGACAGCTATGCCCTGGCAGATGCTTGCTGTTCTTCTGTGTAGGAGGAAGGGAAGCTAGAGCTCGAGGACTGAGGGCACCAGGATGTACGTGAGGGAGCTCTTGAGAGCCGGCTGGTGCCCGCGTCCATCCGCCGTCCCCTGCCCAGCACAGCTTCCCGGAACACTCAGCATCATCTCTCTGGCAGGGACTGCTTTGGTGTGCTAGACTGTGAATGGTGCATGGTGGACAGCGATGGAAAGACTCACCTGGACAAGTCGTACTGCGCGCCCCAGAAGGAATGCTTCGGGGGGATCGTGGGGGCCAAAAGTCCTTATGTGGATGACCTGGGAGCAATAGGTATGTTTGTCGGAAACCCAGAATATTTGGACTCCTGAATACAAAATTTTTTGGCTCTACACTAGGACAAAAATATTAAAATGATCCTCTAACCTAGTTTCCCATTTCCTTTCTCTGCCAGTAGTGTTTTAGTTACAAAACCGAGGCACATAATTACCTTCAAAGCTGGCTTAGATATTTGATGCAGAATAAGCAGCCATGCATCCTGCCAAAGTTTACAAGCCTGGAATTCATTCCCATAAAGCTAGTTCTGAGAAATGTCAGGCCCAGTTTCTGCGTGGCTGAACCGTGGAGTTTGTTTGAATTTGAATCCCAGCTGTCAGGAGCACAGGGCCAGCGATGGGTGGAGTGACCACTGCACATCGGGCTCTCCTGCTACAACCTTCCCTCACGACATTTGCGAGGTAGAAGTCCTGTGGCTACAAGTCACTACTTCCGGTCCTGGGCTCAGCAGAAGCCAGAGCTATCCAGTGTGGTCTGGGTAGCTTAGGGTGGGGGATGGGGCCACTGGAGAGAGGAGCATGTCTGAGATCATGCCCCAAGACCTCAAATATCCTACCTGCACACCTTCTCTGAGGTTTTCTTGGTGTCTTTCTGGAGCTAGCACAAGGTCCCAAAGCCTTCCTGGCAGGTGAGATATTTAATCCCTTATTTAATTCTTGTTTTAACGTCTCCCCACATTAGCCTGTCTATAGAAGAAAAGCTCCTCCTATGTGAGGAAGTGTCCTGAGCTCACGTTATTACAGACTCAGGTTAGGACGTAGTTGAAGTGACCTTGTTCTAAGACATCACTTTATATGCCCACCTGCAGTTTCCAATGAGACTGTGCAAATAGTGTTTTAAAGGGAACCCATAAGCTTTGAAGTGTGATCCTGTTTAGGAGTCCTGCGACTGACCCATTGCCGTAAAGGTCGCCAGGTACAATAAATATGTACTAAGAGACCCATGCTGCCCAGACCTCTGTGCCACGTGACTTCTCTTCTGAGAGTAGCCCACACCTGGGGGAACTAGGCTCTTAGCACCGGGCAGCACATATTTAAGTGATTCTCATCTACTCCCTGTTTTAGTAGTGTTAGCCTTGCCAAGTGTGCTCTTGTTCTGCCGAGTAGCCGACATTTAATTTGAGAACCAGGGATAAAAGGAGCCACTCCTCCCACGTTCTGGTGGATCCTCTTTGAGGTTTTCAAAACTTAAAGCAGCTGCTCTTCTCTTCACCACACCCCACCCCACTCTGTTCCTTCCCATCTCACCCCCATCCCTGCTTCCTGCCGCGCTTGGGAAATCTTGACAAGGGACATCTGTTTGTTTGTTTTAACAAAGGTGACGAGGTGGTCACGTTGAACATGATTAAAAGTGCCCCCGTGGGCCCCGTGGCTGGAGGCATCATGGGGTGCATCATGGTGTTGGTCCTTGCTGTGTATGCCTACCGCCATCAGATTCATCGCCGGAGTCACCAGCACATGTCTCCTCTTGCTGCCCAAGGTGAGCCCCAGATGAATCCAAAGCTCTGGGAAACAGCAGCCTCCCTTGCGTCCTTTCAGGGCTGGAAGGACAGTGGCCAGTCATGTAAGCCACTGAGGAATTATAAGAACAGCACTACCTTTTCTGCCTTCATGGAGTATGATTCGAAGTCCCCAAAACCTACTTGCCGCCTTTAGCCCCTGGCTCACTCTGTAGTGTCTAAACCCTGCGAGCTTCGTTTTGATTCCCCAGAAAATCCCCCCAGTGCTCTCTCTTCTCAGGCGGTTAGTGCCCCACAGCATGCCTCTGGAATAAGCCAGACAGGGGAGCTGGGATGCTGAGTGGGAAATTTGGTTTTTCCCTCAACTCAGATGTGTTGTCTTTGCTGTTGCAGACAGGTGGGGCAAGGAGAGCCCGGGTCCCTGTTGGCAAGACCTTTAGTCTGTTCTGTTGCAGCTGTTAGCCCATGGTGTGAGGAACACGCGCAGAGCAATAATCGCAGCTCTTAAAGAAGAGAATTCATTGGAGCCAGATATAAAATGATTAATCTGCAATCATGGCGTCCATACCAAGAGTGAAATGTGGTATCTGTGCTCATTTGCCAGGATGAAACCATTTAATGGCCTTCCCCGTCTTTCGTAGAAGTCCCCAGGGATTTATTAACCCGACCTTTATGGAGATCAGGCTCACTCATCGTTCTTCAGGACTTGGTCAGGAGCCACTTTGCTCATCCTTGCAGCAGGAAGGACAGGTTGATGCTGGAATAGTTCACTGTGACCACAGTCCTGATGGGGCAGAGGGGCGGGGGGAGATCTTGGGATAAGCTCTGATTTAGTAACAGAACTAGTCACAAAACTCCTTCCCTTTGGTAAGATTTGGATACCAAGATTTCCCCTTGGTAAGTGTGTGACAGTCATCTGGTGTTACTTTATACCTGGCCTTTTGTAGGGCTTTGTAACACCATTTTACGAACACACTGGGCCTTGGCTTTAGACCCCTTCCTTCTGTTTCAGGTACGTTGGTAGAGGATTAAAGATCCATTAGCCTCTGTCAACTCCTTTGCTCTCCTTTCTTCAGAAGTTAATTTCAGGTGCCTCTCTTGATTAATCATCTCTGGTCCTCTGTCTTCTGATTCCTGCTACCTTCTCCTTAAAAGAAAAGAAAAGAAAATAGATGGGATGTGGGACATCAGTTTATTCTCTTCCAAGTTTGGACTCGTTCTGAATGGAATGCTGTCACCCAGCCATCACACGAGCCCTCCACAGGGTATTAAAGTGGGTGATTTTGTTTGATTAAATAGTCATGTTTCTTTCTCTTTAATGATGGGTAGAAATGTCAGTGCGTATGTCCAACCTGGAGAATGACAGAGATGAAAGGGACGACGACAGCCATGAGGACAGAGGCATCAGTGAGTACGCAAGCCACCTCGGTGCACAGCGTGTCGGCAGGGGACTAACCCAGACTAGATGTTCTGTCTCCTATCCTTTTGGTGCATATTACAATTTAAGAATCTTTTTAAAAAATTTTTTATGTTTATTTTATTATTGATACAGAAAGAAACAGAACATGAGTGGGGGAGGGGCAAAGAGAGAGGGAACCACAGAATCTGAAGCAGCCTTCAGGCTCCGAGCTGTCAGCACAGAGCCCGACTCGGGGCTCGAACCCACAAACCGTGAGGTTATGACCTGAGCCGAAGTCAGATGCTTAACCGACTGAGCCACCCAGGCACCCCGACAATTTACGAATCTTTGATGTGACGAGGGTTTTCCTCCCTCATTTTCATTAGGAATAAGTGTAGGTATTTGCTTTGTTCTAGAAAATCTTAAAAAGGTTTCTTGAAACTCCTTTTTTGCCTTAAGTACTTTGGCTTAAAACACCTCACCCTACCTTTTCTTTCTCCTCATTGCTTTCAGCGTAGTATTTCAGACAGGGAATCATCAGGTGGTCTACACTGTCTTAATCCCTCAGAGGATTAAGTGTATATAATTCAGGGAGGAAAAAAGCATTTCTTTATCAAAAAAGAGTTCGATTAGTGTGAGATACATACCTTGGCCTACAACTATGTAGGATGTGTCTCCTTAGTGCACTTTGGAGACCTGTGATTAGGAACTTCTCACTGCCCCTAATCCTCAAAATTAAAAAAAAAAAAAAGAATTACTTCTTCTATTTCTCCAAAGAATAGCTCCCCCAGTGTGTGAATGAACCTTCCCAGGGCGAATGTCCTCCATAAAATAAGGATTCTGGCATACGAGTGACTCACTGTCCTTGCCCCCTGCAGTCAGCAACACTCGGTTCATAGCTGCAGTCATCGAACGACACACACACAGTCCAGAGAGGAGGCGTCGCTACTGGGGCCGATCGGGAACAGAAAGCGATCATGGTAAGGTCCAGCTCCTTCTGAGGAGGCTGGTGGGCGCCTGTGGGCCAGTGCTCACACCCCTTCTTCTCCCTCCTGTTTGGTGCTCACATTCATTACTTTGGCAGTTTTCCAAAGGACACATTCCAACATGGCACATTTCTAGGAGCCCAAGGGTAGTTTTGATTTTTGTCTCCGCACGCCCAGGCATAAGTGAGATGACCCTTGGGCACACAGATGGCATCTAAAGATTCTCCAGGCATAAAGGTTCACATTGTCTAAGTGGGACCTGCTTACCACTCCGCGTGGTCCTTGGTAACTGGCACCCGCATCAGTGCTGTTACCCAGTGTTGTTAGCTGGCCAACACCGCACCCCCTAGGGCTCTTTCAGACACATACACTGGGGACAGGACAGGAGTCCATGCTTCCTCCTGGCATTCCCCGTCCTGACCTCCAGCCTCGTCTGGAAGGTTCAGGGAAGACTTCACCAAAGAGACAACATTTGCACTGGGCCTAACGGATGATGAAAGAAAAGTTGGGGCAGAGGGATCGGTGTACATAGTCATGGAGGTTATAGAAGATGCCTCTAAGATGCTCAGAAAGGGTCAGCACTGGATTGCGAGGAGACACTAAGACTGAGCGGGCTGGGAACTATCAAGTCCACGTGCTGTACCGAAGACGTGGCCACCCCCTAGCTTCTGGCCTTGCCAGTGTCCGCATGGCGTGTCGTCACAGAGAGGGGCAGACATGTCCTGCCCTGTAGCCTCACGGCCGGTGTTCCGCAACAACATGACAGGAGTGTGGGGCCTTTCCCGTAATCGTAAGGTCTTTTTGTTTTTGTATGGTTGTTTAATTTTCTAGAAAACTTTATTTTCTTCCCAGACTCCTATCTTTTTTCAATGCATAAATAATGCATTTATACCTTTTTGACTCTTTCTCCACATCTACCCTGCGGGTGGAACAAAAGGATGTCTTCAAACAGTGAGCTCCCACCCCTGTGCTAAAAAATGCAGGAGTGGATATTCGTCAAGGCAACCGGTGTTGCCTTTTACGTGACAGCCAGGTATTCAAACTCCCTTTGGGAAACAGAAGCCAAAACTCTGATTTGTAAATTGGAGGCTCCTAATTTGGGCTTTGAATGACATTGTTCCCACCAACTAACTAGAAACTTCAGGTTTCTATGGAGAGTCAAAGCACAACTTAAATTTTTCAGTTTCTTTGACTTTCTGGGGTTTTTCCCCTAAAAACCTTTGAACCTGCATAAATTCATTCTGCCAGGCAGTTCTGTGCCTCTTCTCCTTTGAATAATAAAACAGGTTTGAGGCTACTAAAATTCAACAGAAATAATTTCTTATTCAGCAGAAATACTGAATCCTTTCTCTCTCTTGCCTTCTCCCCGGATAGAAATTGCTTCAATATGAAATTAGAATTCTGAATGACGTTTCCAATGTTCCATTAGCCCTCCCATTGTCTTAGTAAAATGGCATATGAAGCAACAGCTTAGATGAAAGCAGTAATGCAGTGTCAGCATCTGAAAGCTGAGGAATCTAGCTAAGGGCTTGCTTTCTTTCATTTTTCACAATAATTGGATCCCTGTTATCCCCAAGGAATGAAAAATAGTTCCTCGTGCAGACAGAATGCAACACGAAAAGAAATGGAAGACATTGACATTTCACATAATTCCAAATGCACCACAAAAATCAATAGCATTTAACTGCATGTTGTCATATTCCTGAACCTGAATGGTGGGTCGCTAGAAGTGGTGGCATCGCGTTAACGTCCCTGTGATGCCGAGAATAGGCCACGGGTAGGTTCGCATTGAAACAAGGAAATCTAATCTCGTTGTTTGGTCAGTACGCTTCTTTCTCAGCTCATCTTTCTGGGCTGTTAGCTAGGCACAGTGCAGGGACCTCGTGAAGGGGCAGCCTCATTTCTGTGAGGCCGAGTGATTATGGAAGAGCTTATAAGATAGGGCCAAGCACAGCTTACTCGGAACCCACCTCTCCCCCTCTTTCCAGGGAATGAGATCTTAGGGAAGCTACTTTGGACCCTAGTTTCCTAATAATTACAATGGGATTAGAAATGTCTCCCTGATGAAGTTGTGAGCACCACATGGAATCGCATGTGGCAGGCCGGAGCTCAGGGTTGACCTACCCAACTCCATACCCACTTTGCCCTCAAGGAATTTACAGTCTAGCAGAAAACTGTAAATGAATGCGTATACTCATAAGACTCATGAAAGGCTGAAGAGGACAGCTTCCTTAAAGGACCAGAACAAAGAAGATAGGGGGCTAGTCACTTTTATCTGCACGTGAATCACGAAAGTCCCCTGGGGGGAAGGTGGCATTGGTGCTGGCCCTTGACAGGGCAAAATTTGTAGCACCATGATTCTTTGCGACCCAGCGAGCATATCTCCTTGGGTCTGATACACAAAAGGAAACTCAGAAGAATAAAACACATAAATATGTAAGTACTGAACAGACTAGATTTTCAGGATATGGTTCAGAATTGTGATGTACCTAGAATTAAAACTTAATATTACCAGACCAGACTTGTAGACTTCAAGCTCTATTTTTACTTAGAAATACAATTGACCTTTGAACATCTTGGGCATTAGGGACACCAACCCCCACCCTTGCACAGTCAAAAATCCACATATAACTTCTCACCCCTACCCCCAGAAAAACTTAACTACTAATAGTCTAATATCGATTGGAAGCCTTAGCAAGAACATGAACAGTGGATTAGCCCACATTTTGTATGTTATATGTATTATATAATATATTCTTAAAGTACACTAGAGAAATGTTAAAATCATAAGAGAAAATACATTTACAGTACTGTCCTGTATTTATGGAAAACTAGCCTATGAGTAGACCCGTGTAGTTCAAACCCATGTTGCTCAAGGGTCAGTGGTGTTTCATGTGGCCGGGAGAGTTTTGTGTTTTAAAGGAATCTGATTTTAATTTTTGTACTTTAAAAATACTAAAATACGACTCATTTTTGAAAAGTAGGATAATTTTTGTCAGTATTTAAGATCATTTTGACTGCTTTTTACCACTTGACAGTTAACACTCGCAGGTAGCGATTAAACACGGTTACTACCTACTTATGGCTTTAACTCTCTATGTCTGACCATTTTTTCTCCTGTAAATCTCACGTTCTAGCCAATCGTCAACTGGCTTATCTTTAACTTAAAAACCAACAATGTATATTTGTCCCTTTTGAATCCATGTATTAGTTACTGTCTCATTAGAAACTTGACTTAAATGTATATTAAGCAACATTTATTTTTCTTTGTAAAAGGGAAACCTCCTCCTAGGGAAGCAAATTCCAAAAAGCTTAAAAGGCAAATGCTGAGCCTTGAAAGCCTAGTCAAAAACTATATAGTGCAACATAAGGCCATTTTTGGAGGAAGTGCACAGATAGTCTCCCGCAATTACTGTCTGTGACCACGAGGTGGAGAGTGAGTCCCCAGAGTGACCTAACTTCTCTAACCATCAAGAGAGGTTTCTTCAGGAACCATCAGCTAAATATGTAAGCAGAGTACCCAAAAGCCTAATCTTGACTCTTCTGTTGTCAGTGGTCGCCTGGTCTCCCTCTTGAGCCTACTTTTTGCTTGAGGTCATCTTTGCAGAGACTATACTGCAGACACCTTTGGATAGTTAGAAATATTTTCCTTTGAAAGTGTTGGCTTGATATCCCTTGTGTTTTAAATAGTGCTTCCTCTTCCATGAGTCATACTGAGTCTGTCTTATTCATCACTGTTCCCAGCACTCAACAGAATTGCCTGGTGCTAAGTAAACACTCAATTTGTTAAGTGAGAGCATGTGTTTAGCTTTCTCCTGCTTCTCCACAGCTTGCTATCCCTCCCTCAAGATTTTCATTAATTATTGAGGTAAGAGGAAGCCTGAGTAACACACAGAGGGGCTGAGCAGTCCTGCCACACTGAGAAAACTAAACAGAATGTCCCAGAGCAAGGGGTTCAGTTTGGAAGACCTTCTGCTAGGGTTCTCCTCAGAAAGCAAGAGCAGGAGAAATACAGCCCCTGCAGCAGCCCCTGAGGTGCTGTGGGAACAGTTCTACCATTAAAACCACCTTTCAGCCTATGACCAGCCAGCCGGGTCCGGAACATCCACAGTGTCAAGTCAGAACTCTTGGGCAGGGCCCGGTGAATGGAATGTCTTCATTACTAGAGGAGACTGCTGAACGTCATACCAGATAAAACCACAGATAACTAAAAAACCCCAGTCCCGTTGCTTTGGGAGCATAGCGATGTGATTTTGAACAAAGAAGTACCTGCTTTGTGTGAGGCATTGCATTGAATATTAGGAGTACGAAAATAAATAGGATTTGCTAATGGCCACGGCAGCCCTGAATTTTATTACATAGTAAAAATCTAAGCTTGAGATGTGCGCAGAAGGCCATTTAAACTCACAGAAGGGGCAGCAGACCCCACGTGGGCTGGCAGGATGGGGTGCTGGAGATTTGGGTTGCTTCCCAGAGAAGACCTTTAAAAACTGGAGCGTGAAGGACAATAGCCGGATGCTGGAAGGTGGGAGGGTGAGCCCGGCAGAAGGCCTGTCATGAGTTTTACACCAGGGATGTGAAAATGAGTTAACAGTTGCTGTGGGTGCTTGTAAATGAGTGGAGACGGGAAACCCTTCAGGAGATACAAGATAAAGACAGCCTAGCGCTAAAGGATGGCCAACAACCATCAACATAGACGCTAGGAATGTGCCATAAGTGTGCCTTCTACTTGAGCCCCTACGTGTGAAGCACATGGCAGCTTAAGCACGCACAGCGCTTTGTAAGTGGGGCTTCAGCGCCTGCCATCCAATCTTACATTCCAGACGGAGTGCTGCCGAAGCTGAGAAACCCATTTTGGCTCCTGATTCCTTCTTGAGGAAAGGCATTACTGTTTCCCCAGCCCTGAACCTAGAAACCTCAAACTTACCCAACGATGTCAACCTGGATCGTCCCAGGCAAATCAGTTTGGCCACCAAAGTCAACCTACTCTGCTCTGGAACAGTGTCTAGAAGCCAGCTGCTTGCCCTACTTAACACGGCCACTGCCCCCCTTCAGGTCCTCATCGTCTCTTTGGGCCGGCACCACAGCCTGGGGTCCTCTGAGCCTCTGTGCCACCTTCTGTCCAGCCTCCTTACTGCAACAAGGGATCGTCTTCAAACACATGTTGTCATTGCTCCCTCCCCCACCCCTGGCCGGTTACCAGATCCCACCTCCTAGCTCGGCCTGCCTTCTTGATCTGGTCTGAGCCCGCATGTTCAGTCTGCTCTCCGGCTGGTCCTCCCATGAGGCTTGTTCTCATCCCCGAAGCCCACTAGAGACTTTCAGGCTACTGTGCCTTGGCATTTGCTCATCTCCCAGCCTGCAGTACCTTTCCACTCTTTTCTTTACCTAATGAACCCCTTCTCTCCCATGAGGGCCACTTTAAGTGTCCTCCTCAGGTGTCCTAAGCCCAGTTAATCAGCTTTGGGATCCCTCTCAGTGTGCCTTTGTTTGAATACCTTTGTTCCCCCTTCTTGGCTATGGGCGTCTTGGAAGCTGGGGCCTCCCCTTTTTTGTTAAGCCCCCCCAGCTGGCACCAAGAAGACTCTAAGTGACGATAGACACCTACATCCATGAACTGCCCCCTCTTCTTCCCCTTTTCATTCCTGAGACTTGAGATCTCCGAGTCTTATCATCCTGACCCAAGTCACAACCCCCACAACCCCCAGACTTTTAATTGCTCACCAACTTCTATTGTTTCCACCCCTGAGATACTTTTACACCTGCCCAGTCCCATACCCCTAGTTTTAATTCTTAGTCTGTCATCTGGGCTGTTGTAATAGCCTCCCGCTGTCCCCTCCTCCCTCCTTTTTATTCATCTTCCAAGCTGCCACCAGAGTTGTTTCTGAAACACAAGCTATCATGATATTTTTTTTTTTATCAGTCTGCCCAAAATGTTTACTGTTTCTTCATTTACTCTGCTTTGGCATGCCTTTATAATCTGACTGTAACTCACCTTCACACCTCCCTCCTGCCGCGTTCTCCAGCTACCTTCCTGCACCTACCCTAGCCATGTGGTACAGCAATGGCCTTGGCTTTGCACAACTCTGGGCTGTGCTCCTCTGTCCTTGTGCTCACATCCACGTATCAAACCCTACACATCCTTTTAAGCCCAACTGAGATCGAAGTTTTTCTGTGAAGCTTTCTCATTCTTCCAGTCAAAATTGGTTATTCTGTGTTCTAGATTTCAGTTATACCTCAACTCTAGCACTTAACCATTATCTGCATTAGAATAAACCCAGGTTCATGAATCTATCTCCTGTTCAGTTGTGAAATCCTTAAGGAAGAGAGACATCTCTTATTCATGTTTCGTAGCCTCCCCCTCTGGCCGCATAATGGTCTTCAATGAATGAATAATTGAACGGGTCTGTGCTTGTATTCATTTTATTTCTTAGGCTCTAGCTTTTAAGCTCCTTGTACAGGGACCAGATTTTCACCTTGGTGTCTCCTGCAATTCCTAACACAGTATCTTGTATGTAGTAGGTGCACAATAAATATTTCTGGAGTTGGACTGACTTAAATAATTCTTTCATTTGCGAAACGTTCAAGGACAGAGAATTGCCTTTCTCATTTTTGCACCGAGCACACATTTTCAACCACATCCCATTCCTGCGTGGCTATATGCAAGCACATCAATTTTGCACCACAAATGTGACTAGCACTACCCATGGGTGAGCGCTGATTGATGCTAACCGTAGATGCAGTGGAAATATTAATGAGCTGTCACTTCTCAAAATTTTTAAAGGGGATTTTTGCAATATTTAAAAACATGCCAGAGTTCTTGGAATGGAATCCTTTGATCAGCAAAGGCATTTTCTTTTGAAACATGTATTACTTAGAATACCAAAAGAAATTAATCTTTAAATACAGTGAGCCAGCTTACACAGAGAATAGTTGATTCCTTTGCTAGTTGCTATGGGTATATATGGAGTTAGTATCTCATCCGGTACTGGAACTTCGGGCAAGTTCATTAACCTCTCTGATTATCATTTCCCTCACTTGTAAAATTGGTGTGCAAGAATTCCGGCACACCATAGAGCGTACCCTAGAGCAGGTGTACACATGGTGGTGACACTTGTTTTTGTCCTGTGAGGTCACGTGCAGGCCTCTTGAAGCCCAGCATTACCCCACCTGCCCCCAACTTGATTTGAATCCTATTAGGACTTTCTTTTTCTTCCTTCTGTCCATTTTTCTTTTCTTTTTTTTTTTTGAACTTCCCTTTTTTCTTTTTCTTTATTTCTCCTTTCTTCCTTTCTCTCTCTTTTCTTTCATTCATTCATTGATTCATTCAAATAAAGTTAGTCTTAATCTTATCTCAGGGAAACGTGTAGGAGGATAGCCCCAAATGCCCATGGTAGTTATCTGTGGGTCAGATGGGAAGAGCAGTGATTTTAAGTTTTGTTGTGTTGAGTTAGGGAAAAGCTTCCTATATGTACATTTTTTTCTTATCTGTACTTTCTCAGGTGTCTAAAATGATTATTTATCATGTAATTGTTGGCGGTGGAGAGGGGGGAGAGACAGCTAACAAAAGATCTCTTCAAAAATAAGCCACTTTGACGTCTGCCGGCAGCCTGCAGGCATCTGCACCCTCGTAACACAAAGACAGGAACATCTCCCGTGTCCTAGAAATCTTGAGTCACCTCTGCCTGCGTTGGGAAGCTCTCAGCCACTTGTTCTGTTCGTTTTCTAGGTTACAGCACCATGAGCCCGCAGGAAGATAGTGAGAACCCCCCGTGCAACAATGACCCCTTGTCAGCTGGGGTGGATGTGGGAAGCCACGACGAGGACTTGGATCTGGACGCCCCGCCCCAGACTGCCGCCCTACTAAGTCACAAATTCCACCACTACCGCTCCCACCACCCCACGCCACACCACAGCCACCACTTGCAGGCGGCCGTGACAGTACACACCGTCGATGCGGAGTGCTAACACTCTCCTGACCTCCATTAGATGGGATCTGGGAGGTACAGAATATTCTGGAGGGAAGAAGAGCCAGCATCACATAATCCCCAGCAAGAGACCCCTGGTGTTTGTGCTTTGCCCAGAGTGGTTTAACGCACTTGCTGCCTGTGAATGTGTTTCAAAATGAGGAACCGCAACAAAATCACGTTTGTGAAAGTGCAAGGCTGGTTCTGAAATGGAGGGGAAGTAAGCCTGATTAATGAACCTGCCATAATACCAATGGGATGGAGCAGAAGGCAAACCTCCAAACAGAGAGACGAGACCTATAAATGAAACATTGGGAACCTTCGTTAAGCTGAGCCAGAGGAATGTTCCAAGGAGACAGAAACATTCGGCTCTCCTTAACTGGAAGAGAGAGAAGTGTGCCCAGCCGGAGACTGGGAACGTGGCACATCCAGACAAAAGTGTGTGCTTTTGGAAGATCGTGCTTTGTTTCTTAGCGGTACCTAGATACCACAGTTGCTGTATGGAACTCCTGTTAAGCTCTAAATGATGCATCTCACAATTTCTAAGTAAAGGATTATTTTTCTACTATTTATTGAACTTTCAAACATTCTCAAACTTTGGGGGAAAGAAAAGGAAACACATGAGAGATTTTCAACAATGATCCCTAGCTGTTTTGTGTGTGACGAAGTGGTTCTTTGACTAAGGAGTTCTGTTATTTACCTGATACCCGCCCACTGCCCCGCTCTACAAAATGGGAAAATGAAGAAATCTTTCTCTCTGGCTTGTTTACATACATTTTCTTTAGAACCTTATGGAAACACATCTTTTTTCGTAATGCAGTATTCTTTATGTTTGACAGAGGCAGGGAAGACAGAGGAATCCAAAATGTTTTTAAAGAAATTTTAGGTCTCTTTTTCACTCATTTCCACTCCCCGTACAACGGTTTTCTAGATATCTTACAAAACCTAATATTACAACCCAGGCCTTTCAGCTAAGGGAGGGATGGATTTCTTCTCCTTGTGTTAGAGACTATAAATTTTTAAATGTCCCATTTTGATTCTGAGAATATTGAGTACATAAAGGAAGATGTTTTTGAAACTCAAAATTGATTCTTAAAGATTTCTTTTGATGTCCGAGTTCAAAGCTGCTGCCAGTTATCCACGAAGTTACTCACCAAACCGCTTTGTGACGTATACAGAGATTAATCAGATCTGGCTAATAGAACATGGGGCATTGTAATTTTAAAGTAGTGTTCTAATTACAGTGATGTATTTTAGATTCACATCTTGTGATTCAAATATGTTATAAAGACATTCTTGCACCGTGTGTGTGGTAAATCTCCGTTTATATGTAGTTGGAAAAAATTCACTGAATAATGTTTTAACGATAGGGTATTACAATATAATGTAAAAAAAAATTGGTTCTTCAGCAGTACAGAAAGTAAACTGTATGCGTGCTATCAGGAAACCCCTTCATACTGTGTATAAACTTGCAGTCTAGTGAAATAAACTGTATGAACGGACAGTTTTCGTGTCGATAGTGATTTGTTCATGTGCTGTTCCTTGTGCCTCACGGCAGCTCATACTCACTTTGTAACCTAGAGCATCAGTTCCCATACCGAGTAGGCCTCCTCTCACTGCTGCCGGCAGCATTAGGGAGTTGTTGACACCTTGAAGATGCAAATAATTGAAGAATATGAGGGGATGACATTAAAAACAAATGTTCAGGGGCACCTGAGTGGCTCAAGGCAGTTAAACATCCGACTTCTGCTCAGGTCATGATCTCACAGTTCATGAGTTCGACCCCAGCATCAGGCTCTGAGCTGTCTGCACAGCCTGCTTCAGATTCTGTGTCTCCCTCTCTCTCTTCCCCTCCCCTGCTCGTGCTCTGCATCTCTCTCTCCCTTCCCCCTCCCAAATAAATAAAGCATAAAAAAATAAAAACAAATGTTAAAAAATGTGTGGAACATAGCTCCCCCTTCCCGAGAATCTACATTAATGCCGTTAATAACTCTTAATTCTCTAATTGCTGAAGAGAATGGGTGACTTTCCTGTCTTCACAGAAAATTAAATCTCTCCATTTGTATGCTGACGTTGAGAACCTTTGATGACACTAGCATTGGGAGCTTCCCACTAGATGGAAGGAAACCCTGTTTTCAGGGAAAGAATTACAAAACAAAGAGCCTACTCAAATGTAAGACCAGAAATGCATCGTCTCTTCTGAGCTAAGTAAGTACCTCCGCCGTCCTGGGCTTCCCTGGTGGGGGGATTGAGTGCTTCTAGCTGAAGAAGAGCACAGAGCTGTGTTTTACAGCCCCTGTGGAGCGGGGCACACGGGTTTGTGAGGCTCTGCCCTCCTCAGCTCCCGTTTGTCCTATTCCCCAGGTGGTGCATGTAATGTTGTTTGAACATTTGTTGTTCCTGTTCTTGTTTCAAAGGAAAATTATGTGCTTGGGAAATTTCTCTCCTGGTGACTGATGTTGGTTCTTTTTGTTCCTCAGGTAGCATTGAGTCTTCCCTGAGATCCTGGACGGGGAGGCGCTAGCAATGCCTTCCTATTCGCTAAGGCCTCTCCGTGCCAGTAACCAGTCCTCATGTCCGTGCTGACAAGTTTCAACAGCTAAGGGTGCTCCGGGCCACTTGGTTCCGCTAGAAAAGGGAGTTTGCTGTTTGTGGCCCAAACAAAACAGGGTTCAGACCCACGTAGCTCTGAAGTATACATTCATCTGTATTTCTGATATATTTTAGATATTTTTATTTTTAATGTTTATTCATTTTTGAGAGAGAGAGGGAGACAAGAATGTGAGCAGGGGAGAGGTAGGAAGAGGTAGAGGACAGAATCTGAAGCTCCAGGCCCCCAGCTGGCAGCACAGAGCCCAGTTTGAGGCCCAAACTGACGAACCATGAGATCATGACCTGAGACAAAGTCAGATGCTTAACCAGGGACTGTGCCACCCAGGCGCCCCATAGATGGTTTGGAAAGTGTTTTTGTTTTTTGTTTTCTCTCTGCTTCTTGATTTAATTTGAATTGCTCAACTAAGCCTTATTAATATTTTTATGTGAAAAATGTTTTCAAATGGACTCAGGTTTATTTTGCATGTCAGCGTGGCTGATATATGGAAAGAAATTGTGGAAGATCACTTGAGCTCATTTCCCTGTGGGGATGGACTGCTCTAATGATTACATTTTTGGGGTGGGGGGGGAATCTATGGTAGAATAATCAAATCAAAATAGATCTGTGCATTCTCATCTGTGTTGTCTTTGGTGTTTCTGAACACAGAAGTGATTTTCCTGGCTGAAATACAATGCTATCTTCAGAATTTCTTCTGATTTTTCAGTAAAGAGCATGAAGCTGAAAGATCTATTTCTGTGGGTTTTTTAACTATAAGATGGTCTAATCGCTAAGGTGTGTATAACAGATAGACAGATAGATAGATACACACCTGACATTTTTTAGGCTTTTCTCTAACCTCCCTCATTGTCCTAAACTGCTAATTAGGGCCTCTTCATCCCTTATTTCAGTGTTTCCTAGTCTTTTTAAAATTCATTACTGTCTTCCTCCTAAGGAGAAAAAAATATTTTTTAATTCGCCCTAACAAGAAGTTAAATACTAGCAGAATAGATTTTGTTGGATGGGATGGAGCTTTGGAGGGCTACTAACCATTGTAATAATCTGATTTCTTTTCCTTGCCCAAGAATCAGTGTCTTGACGTGATCTATATCTTTGTTCATGCTTTGGATGTGTGTGTGGTTTTATCCCCACCCCATTCCCGCCCCCAGCTTTATTGAGGTTTAATTGACATATACAATTGTAAGATATTTAAAACTTATATCATGGTGATTTGATATATGTATTCATTGTGGAAAGCTTTCCCCCATTAACACTCTCTTCACTGACTTAATTTTGGTAAGAACATTTACCTTCTCTTAGATTTCAATTATACAATACAGTGCTGTCAACTGTAGTCACCAGATTTTACCTTAGGTCCTCAGACCTTGTTCATCTTAAAGTGAAAGTTTGTCCCCTTTTACTAACGTCCCCATATTTCTCCCTCCCCTGTAGCCCCTGGCAGCCACTTTTCTACTGTTTCTAGGAGTGTGACTTAAAAAAAAATTTTTTTTTTTAACGTTTATTTTTGAGAGACACTCACACACAAGTGCCAGCCGGGGAGGGGTGGGGAGAGAGGGGGAGACACAGAACCTGAAGCCGACTCCAGGCTGTAAGCCATTATTAGCACAGAATCTGACATGGGGCTCAAACTCACGAACCTCAAGATTATGACCTGCGCTGAAGTCGAACCCTTAACTGAGCCCCCCAGGGGTCCCCATATGAACTTTTTTATAGCCTTAACTAGATCCTGTCTTCCTAAGGGCAAGGACTATTTCTTCCTGCTCTGTGTAGTGTTCATGGCACTGTACCCTGTGCTTTGTAGGGTGGGCCTTCAATGTTTGTTGAAAAGATTAAATGTCTAGAATATCAGCTGCAGCCATAATTACAATTGACCCTTGAAAATCACAGGGGTAAAGGGCCCTGACTTTCCACAGTCTTTTAACTCCCCCAAAACTAATAGCCTATTGTTGGCCAAGAAGCCTAACCAATAATCTAAGCAGTTGATTAACACATATTCTTATATGTATTACTGTTATTACAATAAACTAGAGAAAGAATATTAAATCATAAGAGAAAATACATTTATAGTACTATACTTTATTAAAAAGAATCTGTATAAATGGACCCATGCATTGAAGGGTCAACTGTGATTAGTTACAATGGATAATACTATTTAATTGTTAAATTTACGATTTAAAGTCATAGGTGGAGCAAATTTATTTCTCCAAAATACTTCCTTAATCCATTAGTACATTTAAAAAACTTTTTTAAATGTTTATTTGTTTTTGAGACAGAGACAGAGCATGCGCGGAGGAGGGGCAGAAAGAGAGGGAGACACAGAATCTGAAGGAGGCTCCAGGCTCTGAGCTGTCAGCACAGAGCCCGACCCAGGGCTCAAACCCACAAACCGCGAGATCATGACCTGAGCCGAAGTCAGATGCTTAACCGACTGAGCCACCCAGGTAACCCCCGTTTGTACATTTTTTAAATTGAGGTATAATTGGCATAACATTATATTTCAGGTATACTAGGTAATGATTCAGTATTTGCATATATTGCAAAATGATCACACCAGTAAGTCCTGTGAACATTGACCATCATACACAGTTGCAAGTTTTTTTCTCACGATGAGAACTTTCAGGATCTACTCTCCTAGCCACAGTTGAATGTACAGACTACAGTATTGTTAATGATAGTCGTTACACTATATGTTACGTTCCCATGACTTATAACTGGAAATTTGTACCTTTGGGCCACCGTCATTGTGCCCACCCCTCCACCTTCCTCCGACAACCGCCGATCTGTTCTCGATAACCGTGAACTCAGTTTGTTTTGATTTTTTGTGTGTGTGCAACAGTTTTTGAGTACATTTTACTAACAATTAGTACAATGTTACATATTTAAAAGCTTCTTAATGTTAGCTCTGATATAAAAATCGTCAACTTTCTGAAACAATTCCTGTGTGTGTGTGTGTGTGTGTGTGTGTGTGTGTGTATGTGTATAGGCCTTAAAAATACTATCTATATTTTAATTTGTGTGACATATACATACATCTACATAAAAAACAGTTCCTATTGTCATTTAAAGGTATAGTTATCTAGATACATGATGGCTCCCTCAAAAATAAATGTATAGTTATCCAATATCCAATATAGTTTTCAATGGCATTTATTTTGAAGAAGGAGCCAAGTAAATATGGAAGTTTTCCAAGTCCTACTTCTCGTAAGACTTCTCGTGTTTCCTTCACACGATGCGCATCTATTGCTGGGCGCTGCTTGATTAAAGTGTTTTATGTAACAATATACCCACCAGGATTACTGCCTTAGTTCCTACTTCAGCCTAGTGCTTTTGGGGAAAAAAAATTATGTAACAAGAAGCTTGGCTCCCGTACAAAAGTGTGTCCCTGACTTTCAGGGCTCCTTGGCGATCCTTTGTCCAGACCCAGTTTGCTCTCTAGTACATTCTCCTCAAAACTGTTCCAGAAAGTCTTCTCATCCCCCTGCCACAGACTCTGCAGCTGCCTGCATTCTGCCTTGGCACTTGGGTAGAAGTCCCACAACTTTTACACCTTTCACATCAAAATGGCTCTCAGACGTCACCCTCTCTGTTCTCAGAGGAAGGAATGTTCCGGCTCCTATCCAGAGCCAGCCCCAAATCAAGTTGTGCCACATCTGCATATCCTCAGCTCCACTGCCCCAGGGAGGTTTGCTCTGAGCCTGAAGCACACCCCGTTACCCCCTCACCTACAATTGCAAACCTTCCTTCACCTTGTTCTCCTTCCCCAGTAATTCTTAGATGTTCCTCCAGTCTTTCTGGGCCACCTTATCAAGCTGCAGTGCTCACTCACACCCTCAGCAGCCTCTCCTGCTGCCCCTCTGCAGCAAACCCCTGCCCCACCCCATCCGCTCATTCTTTGCAATGACTTCAGCCAGAAGCTACAGAGGCACCGTCCCCCCAGGCTGCACAGACCCTCCACACTCCCACTCTTTCCCCCAAACTCTTGATCCCCTGTCCACTTGAACCGGGGCTTCCCGGGCCATTCCAGCACCCCCCACCCCTACCCCAGCCTTTCTCCCCTGGGCAGTGCCCGGCTCTTCTCTCATCTCCCCTCAGTCCCACCCAATTCATCCTCTAGGCGGAAGTCCACCTGCTCATCGTCGCTTTGAGGGAAATGTCACCTACTGTAAAATGAACCATTTTGAAGGAGACAGTTCAGTGACATTTTGTGCATTTGAAATGTTACACAACTATCACCTACATTTAGTTCCGAAGTATTTTGGCCACGCCAGGGAGAAACCTCACTCCCCATGTCCCCTTTCCCTTAACCCTTAGCAACCACGAAGCTACTTTCTGTACATGTCTATAGATTTACCTAATCTGGCCATTTTTTTTTTAAACACACAGTTTATTTTATTTTATTTTTAATTTTTTTAATGCTTTATTTATTTTTGATACAGAGAGAGACAGAGCATGAGGGGGGAGGGGCAGAGAGAGAAAGAGACACAGAACTGGAAGCAGGCTCCAGGCTCTGAGCTAGCCATCAGCACAGAGCCTGACGCGGGGCTCGAACCCACAAACATGAGATTTGACCTGAGCCGAAGTCGGAGGCTTAACCGACTGAGCCACCCAGGCGCCCCTCCATTTTAATATAAATACAATAAATAGATGACCGTGTGTGTCTGTCTTCTTTCACTTAGCACAGTGCTTTTGAGGTTCTGCCCTTGGTAGCAAGAACCCGTACTTGGTCCCTTGGTGTGGCTGGGTACTATTCCGTTATATGGGTATGGGCTGCATTGCACTGACCGTTCATCATTTGATAGACCTTCAGGTTGTTTCTATCCTCTGGCAGTTGCACACAGTGCTGCTTTGAGTGTTTGTAGACAAGGGCTTGTTGGAATGTTCAGTTCTTTTGGCCATGTCCCCAGGGGTTGGATGGCTGGGCCACATGGTAATTCTATGTTAAACATGGACTGTTTTCTGGAGTGGCCACACCATTTTACAGTCCTACCAGCCACGTGCAAGCGTTCCAATGTCTCTACTCCCTTCCAACACTTATTTAACTTTTTAAAAAATGTTATTATAATCCCAGTGGGTATGAAGTAATATCTCATTGTAGTAGAGCAATCTTTTTTTTAATGTAAAATTAAAACCTGCTCCTTGCTTAACACACTTTAATGTTTTGCCCTACCTTCATTCTACCCTTAGGATAAAGTCAGCCAAACTCCATTTTAACTGCGCCTCTTCATTCCTGCTGTCTTCTCTTAATTTCTCGAATATGCTTTGCTCTAGTGTACCTCAGGGACTTGGCATGCTCTGCTCACTCTGCCTGGAACACTTCCCCTCCAAGCCTGCCCCTCCCAGCCCCATCCCTCCCCTGGGTATGGACTGCTCCTTCATCAGATCTCAATTTCAATGCCACTTCCTCAGAGACCACCCACTGGCACTAACTTCCTCCCTTGCAGGGTTATTTAAACCCCAAACTGGCTGTAGCTGCTTCTGCCTGTGAGCTGACAAGGTAGCATGATCCTTAATGGGAAAATCCATCTTTATACTGGCCCTTGCCTTCACAGAAGGAAAAATAGCCTGAGGCTCTGAACCCTCTGCCAGCTTTTCTGTGCTGTGAAAGGATAAGACTCTTCATCTGTGAAACTGATCTGCATAAGAAACTGGGGTAGATGACGCTTTAGAAGGGGCTCCAGAGAAAGCGGGCAGCTGGGGACAAGCAGGGAGTCTGGAGGCAAAAGGAAGCTCCAGATGTAAAGGCCTGGTACCCACAGAGAAAGGTGACCAGTGAGAGCGTGCTAGGCACCAGGTGGCAAGGAGGCCAGAGAAGTGTCAGATATCCATTTGTCTGGTGGTCACACGTGCAGCCGTGCCTCCCCCAGCTCCACGGAAGCTTCACAAACACAAGCCCTGGGTGAGCGACTTCAGAGGCAGTCAAGGGGAATGAACCAAGGGCGGCGGGCCAGGACCGCAGAGAGATGAGGACTGCAATGTGGCCAGGGTAAGAGGCCAGCAACGCAGATCCCTGGGCCGGAGTCCACAAAAGCTCCGAGGAATTCACAAGAGTCTTGGGAAGGTCATTGGATTTACTACAGGGCATGGGATGAAAGCCCCAAGCCACTCTTATTTCAGTTCCCCAGCACAGTGTGACCTCAGCCGCATGTGGGCCTGCCACAGCGCCCCGCGTGAGATGTGTCCTTCTTTCCTGTCATCGCACGTACTTCTGTGTTTCATGTCTGCCCTTGCACCACACTGAGCACTGAGCACGGTGCTGTCAGGGTGTCTGGCTGCTGCGCGCTGCATCCTGGTGCCTCTCCCAGGCAGGCACGGGAGGCTATTCGCTGAGTGAATAAACTTGGTTCTGACCTGAATTTGAGGTCCACTAAGAAAGGAACAAAAGACGCTAAAATAGGGTAATTTGATATTTTTTATTTCTCTCCCCTCAACTGGAAATAGAGTGAAAAAGACAGTTGCAAAGTCAAGATGCCTGAAATTATAGGAATAAGTTTACTTGCTGAAAGATTGGAGGAGATTGGAGTTGCCTTATCAAAATGCCCCATAAGCACATCAAAATCAACCTGCCAACTATCAAAGTATCAGAAGGAATAAAACCCTGTGCCTGTGACCTTGGAGTAAGGAAGACTTTCTCTTTTTTACTTTTTTTAAGTTATTTATTTACTTCAAGAGAGTGAGCACAAGCAGGGGAGGAGCAGAGAGGAAGGAGAAAGAGAATCCAAGCCAGCCCTGCGCTGACAGCACAGAGTCCGACGAGGAGTTCAATTCCACAAACCGTAAGACGGTTTCTCAAGCTGAAATCAAGAGTCAGACCATTAAGTGACTGAGCCACCCAGGCTCCCTGTGAGGAAGACTTTCTTTAAAGGGCCTGCTGAGAAAAGCAAAGGTGGATGTAATTTAAAATCTCTATGCTACAAAAATAACCAAAAAAACATAACTGCAAAAATAGAACAAAGGTGGGGCTGCCCGGCTGGCTCAGTCAGTGCAGCATGTGACTCTTGATCTCAGGGTTGTAAGTTCAAGCCCCATGTTGGGTGTAGGGATTACTTAAAAATAAACTCTTAAAAAAATAGAACAAAGGTTTGGCACTGACAATAATATGTATTAAAACTAATGTATTAATAATAATGAATAAGCTAATTAATCTATGAAAGAAGAAATTACCCAGTACAAACTTAAGCCAGTCCTTCCCCAGTGACAAGAAGATACAAATACCCAGTAATCATATGAAGAAATGTTCAATGTTTCTAGAATTAATACAATACAAATTAAAATGGGGTATGTTTTTTTCATCCAAAGAGAGCAAAGCTTTCAAAGTTGTGTAATACTCTAAGCATGAGTGGGAGCATGTAAATCCATATAGATACGTTGGTATATCTACAGAAATTTAAATGCAGATTCTGACTTCACTTTCTCCTACAGAGAAACAGGTGTGCACAAAGAAACATGACAAATATGTTTACGGAAGCATTTGCTGAAATGGAAAGAATTGAAAACCATCTCAGGAGTGACTAAAGTGTGGACTATGTATATTATGAAATACTATGCAGCTCTTTTTTTTAATGCTTTTAATGTTTATTTTTGAGAGAGAGAGAGAGAGTGGGGGAGGGGCAGAGAGCAAGGAAGACACGGTATGCAAAGCAGTCTCCAGGCTCTGAGCTGTCAGCAGAGCCCCATCTGGGCTCAACCCACAAATCACAGGATCATGACCTGACATGAAGTCAAATGCTTAACTGCCTGAGCTACCCACGCACCCCTGTGGACCTTTTAAAAATAAAGTGGATCTTCGTTCATGAACATGGTTGTATCTATAAAACATTGAGTAAAGAAGGCAAGTTGCAGAGAAATATATATATAATGTTACACCTGTTTTTAAAACACAACAGATTCCAACAAATTATCTCCAGGTGTAGGTAGGAAGGGGTGGCAGTGGCCAAAAAATACTAGACTTTTTAAAAAATTCTTTTATTTTTGAGAGAGAGACAGAGTTTGAACAGGGAAGGGGCACAGAGAGAGGGAGACACAGACTCCGAAGCAAGTTCCAGGCTCTGAGCTGTCAGCACAGGGCTGGACGTAGGGCTCAAACCCTTGAACTACAAGATCATCACCTGAGCCGAAGTCGGATACCTAACTGACTGAGTCACCCGGGCGCCCCCAAAATATGAGACTTCTTATGTATAATGTTCCGAATTTTTGCAAGACAAATGTAACTGCATACTGTTTGTATTTTACAATAATTTGAAATTAAATGCATAATGGGAAGAAACTACTGGGTAATAAGAAGAAAGGAACTAGTGATACACTAACCAAAAGAAGCCAGACACTGAAGAATGCACTCTGAATAAATGTAGAGAGATGAAGCTCTCCATGGATGAAATCGGTGAAGATAAAGAACAGGCAAAATTATTCTGTAGTGGTAAAAAAAAAAAAAAAAATCAAAGCTGTGGTTCCTCTGAGGGTGGTGGAGACAAACGGGTGAGGCATACTGAGATGAGAGAAAGACAGGGCTCACGTGGGTGAATCCACTGTTAAAACTGGACAGTTGTGATCAGTGCATTTCAATGTGTGTTGACCTCAAGATAATGAAATTAATAAAATTGTCATGATACATGTCTGAAATTTTCATCTTTTTAAAAAGTTTTTTTAGAAACTCTTTTTAAAAATTTTTTAAATTTATTTTTGAGAGAGAGAAAATAGCATGAGCAGGGGAGGGTCAGAAAGAAAGAGGGAGACACAGAATCTGAAGACAGGCTCCAGGCTCTGAGCTGTCAGCACAGAGCCTGACGTGGGGCTCGAACACACGAACTGTGAGATCATGACCTGAGCTGAAGCTGGACGCTCAACGGACTGAGCCACCCAGGTGCCCCTGAAGTTTTCATCTTGCCCCAAGTTAAACTGATGCGTTCCTCCTGAAACACGCTCATCCTCTTTCTCACTTCTGCCATTCTCCTGTTGAGTTTGTCATCCAAGCTCAGCTCAGACTCCACAGAGGACAGCCGGGTGACTCTGGCCACAGATAGGAGCATGGTTTGAAAAGGAGAAGAAAGTGTCCCATTTGTGGCCTGTGGGGGTGGTGGGCAGGTGTTTTATTTGTGAAGGATGTGTGTTGTGAGTGCAGCATGGCCGGCCCCACGGAGGAGACGGGAGAGGGATCGCAAGCCATTTACTGTGCTACCTGATCAGTAAGTGTTTTGTGTTCAGGAATCAGTTTACAGAGATGGGAAGCAGAGCAGATGAATAGGAAAACGATACCAGCTCAGCCTTTTAATTATGGAAATGTTGGAAAGAAGAAAGAAACAAAGCAAATGGGCACGTGCTCCTGAGAGAGAAAGAAGTGGCGTTAGAGGGGTTGTTCTCTGCTGGCCTCCAAACGGCCTTCTCATCAGGTTTACGAGGAGGGGGTCACAAATGTGGGATTTCAGCAAAGAGGGACCCTATGCTGGAGGGTGGGAAGGAGGGGGCCAGATGCCCTCCTCCCAGGCTGCTGACTGGGATTCCTGACAAGGAAGACATACTCCCAACCAAATGAATGAATGAATGAATGGAAGATTTAACAAGTAAAATCTTTGGGAGTTGTTATGAGGATTAAATGAATGGTTGCATCAGGAACAGTTCCTGGCATTAAAGAACAGTCATCAATGTTATCTAGAGAGAACAGCATCTGCTGCAGCAGGAATAATATGAAGCAACCTGAAATTCAGACTCTTTTGACTTTTTGCAAAAATGTCTTTGTTAATTTTAGTTTAAGAACGTCAGCCTATCTCAGTTGGAAGAAAAAAGCGAAGAGAGAAAATAGGACATTTTTACAAGTTGGTCCAGATTGATAGGGGGTGTGGTAGTTTCCCCCTTTGGGGTAGAGACAGAGGGTGTGGACAGCCTGAAGACTCAGCCGGTCCCGGATATGAGGGAGGCTGGGGCAGATGGTGAAGTAGCACCAAGGGAAGAGGCTGGAGGAAGCATGGAGGCCAAACCTCTGGTTTGCACCAGAACCGTCCAAATTTTAGGCCAAAGCTGAATTATGGGTTCTTCTCCCCCCTCCTCAATGTCTCATAAATCTCATACAGTTACAGATGGACAGGCTGATCTTCAGTGTTGGAGGACTAGACCCAAAATGATGTACTTTTGGGGGGGGGATATTTTTATATAAAAATATTTTATTATGATAAAATACATATAAAATCTGCCATTTTAACCACAGTATGCATAGAATTCAGTGGCATTAAGTACTTCAACAATGTTGTGCAACCTTCACCATGATCTATTTCCAAAACTTTTCATTACCCCAGAATGTGGGTACTTTTTAGCTCCCCTGACTTGTGAAATGATAATTCTATAATTCAGCATTAGGGCTGGAAGGACCTTGACGTCATCTCCAGTCATCTCATTTGCACAGATGAGGTCGAGGCTGATAAAGGTGTTATGCAAGGCTGCAAAGCCAGATGATGGCAGGGCTTGAACTCAAACCCAATTTCTTGATTCTTAAGAGCTCAGTCCCTAGGAAGTTGTTCTTACCACCCACCCTATTTATTCTGTTTCCACTATTTCTGGCTACCCAGATTAATTGGTCTATTGCAGAGGTCATAAAGTCAAATACCCACCAGAACCTATAGGCTCAAGATAAACATTCAATAGGTGTTTCTTGGGTAAGGGGATTAATAAATTTGATAACCTGAAGAAGTTAGTAAATCTTCCCATCTAAATTAAGGCAGCCAACTTTAACATTGTTGCCATATAGATTGCCAGTTTTTAGATTTAGATTTAAATTTGTATGTGAAATGTCTTAATATTAAACATATGGGAAAAAAATGTTTGGAGGCCATAGTCATTATTCACACTTCTGTACCCCCAGAAATCCAGGTGTGCTGTGTGAGAGTCACCAGCGAAATATGAGCCCCCAGGAGCATGTCAGAGACACTGGATAGATTTTTACTGGGTGAATAAAACATCATGAATTCACTCCACCACATTATCTCCACAGGTTAGCACACTGGAGGTATTCTAGAAAAGCCTGTAGAAAGGATTCTTGTGTTTAGTGGGAAGTTAGAAAGCTGACCAAATCATTTATTTACTTATTCATGCACTGACCTACTGATTCACAGATTCATTGGCCATATATTGGGTACCAGGCTCTGCTAGATATGGGATATACAGAGAACAGCAGTACGCAGCCTTTGGCCTCCAAGAGCTCACAACGAGTAAATTACTCATGCAGCTCATGTCAACAAGTACATTACAATGTTAGAACTCTTATGGAAGGATGGTGCTGAGTGCCACGCGAGGACACAGGCCGAGAGTGTTGACGGGCTCAGGGGAAAGGTGCAAGTGCTAGAAAAGTTAGCTTACCAGCAACAGATGACAAAGTATGGAAAAGGAGGTAGTGGAAAAGGAGGTGATTATCACTCTACAATTCTATATTGTCTGTATTATCAGGAGTGGCGATGAGCCTAGTTGTTCAATTAACCTTTTATAACACTTGCCTAAAACTACAGATGTGTGTCCTCCTTTTAAAGACCAAAAGTAATAACTCTAGAAGTACATCAAGGTTTATTTACAAAGATATTTACTATTGTATTTTACCTCATTTTTTTAAATAGTAAAAACTTGGAAGTGAAGAAATCATAGGGAATTGATTAAAGACATTATGCAATAGAATACCTTGCAGTCATTTAAAATTGTTTTTAAAGAAAATAAAATTTCTTTTTAAAAATTTTAATTTTAAGTAGACTACACCAAGTGTGGGGCTTGAACGCACAACCCTGACATCAAGAGTTGCATGCTCCACTCACGGAGCTAGCCAGGTGCCCCAAGAATATGTAATTTTCTGGAGAAATACACAAAATCTAATAGTATTATGTTTTTAAAAAATGCAAACTTGTGTGTTTAATACCAGATTTAAATATATACAGAGAGATTAATTTGCATAGGCAAAAGAGTTAAAGTGAATATATTAAAATATTAATAGTGGATTTTTTTAATGTCACAATGACAGATATTTAAATTTTTTCTCTATGTTTCTTTACTTCCCAAACTTTTAACAATGACTATTACTTTCTTGGCTAACAGAAAATAATTAGGTTGTAATGTTATTTTGGATACATATTGAGTTATTTGAACAGCCAGATGACTTGTCTGGGAAATGTCCCCAAACTCCTGTTCTAAATCCACAAGGTTATATATAGAGGTGACTGTATGTTGCCGATTTTTTTTACCTCAATGCCCAGGATTCCTTGTCTCCCTGAAGAATGAGGAGGTGGACACAAAATGAACAGCAGGCAAAAGTTTATTAGAGTCTAAAACTAGGAAGTAAGAATAGCATGAAATCTCTCTTTGCAGAGAGGGGACATTAGAAAGTAAATTCTAACAACAATAAGCAAGGACCCTTGTTTTGTAAGGTTCTGGTCAGCCCTCCCTCCCTGTCCCCCTCCTTCCTTCTCAGCTTTTACCCTTACTGGCTGGATAATCTAAGTCGTACATTCATGATTGGCTTGATTCCATTGTATGAGGGGTATCCCTGTGGGACAAACGTTTTATGATCTACCATTTATTTTTAGTCAGGGCTTGTGACAAATTCCTGAGGGAAACCTGAAGGGGAGCAGGTCACATTCTTAGGAAGAACCTTACACCCCAAGGGAGTTTGCTCTGGTCAGACACTCAAAGCATTGTTTCAAAATATGTGTTTTTCCCCACCCAGAGTCCTCACGTCCTAACTTTTCCCTCTTTGACTATTGTTTCCTACTTTTCCCTATCATGTCAGGAATGTATGAAATAACCTTGCCCTCTTGGCTACAGTCATTTGGTCCATGGATGGGCATCTGGCCCAGGCGAGTCCAATCAGAATACATTTTCTGAAAATTTGGTGATTAAAAAGATTCCCAAATCAAGTCCTTTTGCATGGAAGCAAAATCACCTTGAGAGCTGGAGAAGTGATCATCTTTTCAGCTTTTTGTACTTAAGGAGTAGAGAAAAATGGCCCTCAGAGAAGAAAAGAACGTTGGCAAGGTGCAGGAAGGCTGAGGGGAGGGATGGCCACCTGTTGTCTGATTCCCGTGCCAAGAGCCGGTCCCACTTCCCATCCTTCCTGAGGACCACAGTACCTTAAATTCTATGAGACATCCGTGAGCTATCCATATGCTTTTCTTTTTTCTTAATCTGAATCAACTTGGCTTATTTTGGCTTGAAACTTAGGGGTCTCACACAAATATCTTTGAGAGCATGAGAAGAGAAGCGAAGCTTCTAAGAGAACTCCATGATGCTCTGTTCTGTGAGGACAGGGACTGCACTTCTGACCTCAGGTTTCCATCACTGAGCCCACCGGGCCTGCGTGCTTCCTGACTGGCAGCCTGGCAGAGTGAATGATGCGGTGCTCTGCCTTTAATCACTCCCTTGCCCCACATTCCTATTTAATAACTGGCAAAAATTTATCGGGGGTCGTGAAAAGGACATTTCTGAGTCCCCCTTTCCTCCTTTCTATAGGAAAAATCCTAAATATATGTGGTGTAGGAAATGTCATCTTCTATTAACTTCCACGATAATTCTATTGGCGTTCAAATTCCCTTGTAAGTAAAGGGTAGGCATAGGTGAAGTCCTCTCCTTCCTTGCTCAGGGGCAAAAAACTTCATTTGGAAAATACAGAAAGTTTCTCATCAAACGAAAAGACGGCAAACTGACATATGATGTCATCGAGTGGCACTTTTCACAAATTATTATTCCTTGGACAGACTTTTAAGACGAGTCACGGTGTGCAACTTCCTGCCAGGCCATTCTCTATTTTAAACATTATGGTGAGTTGGAGAAAGTGCAGAATCATTTGAATTGAGTCTTTTCTCCCAAGGTAACAGGACAAAATATGTGTGGTATATAAATAGTGTGACTTATAAAAGTTTGGGGTTTTTTGAAATCATGAAACCAGGTCAATTTCTGAAGTTTCTACCAACTCCAAAATCTTACTTTGGAAATAGGAGCATATGTTTCAAAGCTGAGAAAGCACTTGCTTTAATAGCACTACTGAATGTTGCTACCAGTGTGAAGTCTTTAAGACGTTGCCTGACCTACTAAATTTATATAGGAGGTTTAAAAGGCTCTGGAAATTGTGGAAGGCGCTACCTTTGCATTGCAATGTCAGACTGTTAATTGACGTATTCAACTGCTAATTTAAAACTTCTCCCACATCTATGGCTTCTACGGGCCTATACACCCAGAAGGGAAAAGTTGGTAGGGTCAACAGAAAGAAAAAAGAAACTGAATACTTGCCATCCATATATTTCAAATGCCTCTGCTCTGACTCTTCAGGAAATAGACTTGCAATTTTCATTCAAACAGAGCCTTGTAAATTGAGGTCTAATACTTGTGTTAAAATTCTTCTCTAGAAGCACGAAGATGTTCAAGGAGCCTCCACCACATGCCGGGCACTGTGCTGAGCCCCGGGGATGTGGGGACGAATGAAAAGAACAACTTCTGCTCATACATGGCCAACCTGACAAACGACCTTCAAGTTAGAATCTGAAGGGTGAGTAATAGTCATGGGAATAAGGAGAGGGAAGGTGGTCCAGGCAAGGAAGGAGCACATTAGAAAGCTTGAATGAAACCGAAGTTACAGTTTTAAAAATCTACTGTGTTGGGGCCCCTGGTTGGCTCAGTTGGAAGAGTGTGCGACTCTTGGTCTCCGAGTTGTGAGTTCAAGTCCCATGTTGGTGTAGAATTTCCTTAAAAGTAAAATCTTAAAAAAAAACAAAAACAAAAACAACAAACACCTGTATTAATCATAGTTGTACTTTTCTTTTTTTAGAGTAGATTTTTTTAAGTTGATTTATTTATTTTGAAAGAGACAGACAGTGTGAGTGGGGGAGGGTCAGAGAGAGAGGGAGACAGAGAATCCCAAGTAGGTTCAGTGCCCTCAGCGCAGAGCCCAATGCGGGGCTCAGCTAACAAACCCGTGAGATGCGACCTGAGCCCAGGAAGGGACTCCCACTCCCAGGATTAGCTAATTCCTAGAGAGTGCAAACGTGACTTTTCAGATAAAAACCGCCAATCCTGAGTCCTTTCTTATCTCCACCCACCTGCTTTTGTAAGGCGCCTGCAATCCAGCCACTGTGGCCCAAACCCTCAAGGTCATGGAACAATTGAGGATTACTCCTGTAGCCCAGTGACTGGGAAATTATTCAAACTAGCCAGTCCTAAATCTGCCTACCCTGCCTTTCCTCACTTTTTCCATAGAAACCAAACTAAAGGCTTAAGCCCATTTCTTCCCGACATTCCTTTGACCTCCTGACCCACCCTGGTCTTTCCCCAGGTGGCCTTGTATAGCATGGCATGCCCCTCTCTTGAAAACTATAACAAACTTTCTCCCCTCCCTCCCCCAGTTTTATTGAGATATAATTGACAAATAACATTTTGATTAGTCTTGGGTATGCAACTAAATGATTTGATATTTGTACATATTGCAAAAGGATTACTACAGTATGATTAGGTAACATCCGCCTTTGAAATGGCAGTCATCCGTGATCTGTTGGCCTCATCAAATCTGAATAAAAACAGAATCCCTGGTACATTTTAAAGCAGTACTCAATGCACATATCATGGAATAATCAAAATTGAAAAAATGTTATCAGGATAAAGACTGCCCAGAGAAATATTAGTATACACGCTATTAAAATATTTTGACTGCATTGCATTAAAAAGAACACTTGGGTTCAAACATATGTTTGGACTTGGGAACAAAGCATATGTTACATGTACATATAAAGTTATATATAAACATGACCCCATTGTTGTAATGTCTGTGTAGACATGCACGTGTGGATAGCTATGTGGATGAATTTAGGAGGAAGAGAAAGGGAAAAGACATACATAATTGGGTGATAAAACTGCAGGTTACTTCTCCCTACTTCCTAATTTATTGTCGTGAATATACATTCTATTTATAATCAGAGAATGTTATTAAAAATCACGTTTTCTTAGTTTCAGAAGCAATAAAAATGTCACTTTTCAATAGCAACCATATTTTAAAACAACTTTTTAATAAACTCAGATAGCTCTGGGTTAATTTAGTGTGTTTACAGATCATTTGTCAATAATTCACTAAGAGTGGATCTTTTCATGAAATCAAGCATGTGTCTTTCTTTGAACGTGAACTCTTGGTGGCAAATCTTGCCTTAGCAAATCTATGAAATAGTTACACAGCACTTCTACTCATCTGCTACCTGAAACTTATTTCACCAGGAATCGTTTCTTATTACCATGCTGACTGCTCCCGTCTTCTTGATCTTCTGACCAAAATTAAGTTTTTGCTTTCTCTTTCTCTCACATTCCATTTCCAATCCATCAGGAAATTCCATTGGCTCTGCTTTCAGAACACATCCAGATGTGATCCTTTTTCATGGCTTCCCCTCTCTGGAGTCAAAGTCGCCATCACTTCTGGTCTGGATTACTCAAACAGGCTGCTCACCGGTCTCCTCGTTCACCCGTGGACCCCTGTGTTGCAGGCAGGGTGTTTAAAACAGCTCCGATGAAGGCACTCTTCGGCTTCAAACCCTGTAATAACTCCCGTCACACTGAGTGGAAGGCAGAGTCCTGACGTGTCTGTGTGGCCCTACACAGTCTATTTCCCCTGCACACGTGCTACCACCCCACCCCTACGGAAGCCTTTGATATCATTCATGGCCAATTACACCCTGTCTCACTCGCTCTCCTCCAGCCATACAGGTCTTGCCTTGGCCTGAACACGCCAGGCATGCTTTGTGCTCTACCTTAGGTTCTTGACACTGGCTGGTCCCTCCGCTGAGCACCTTTCCTTCTGATTCCCAGCAATGCCAACTCCGCTTATGCACTTCACGTCTGCTCACATGTCACCTTCTCAACGCACCCGTCCCTTCTTCCCAAATTCTTAATTCCCTGTATCCTGCTTTTTTTCTTACCAAATGTCTGTCATCTTCTAACATACTATGTGATTTCTTTATCTGCTATGTTTATTATTTCTTTTCTATATTCCCCTCTTGGAATGTAACCCCCATGAGGGCAGAGATTTTTATTTATATTTTTTAATGTTTATTTATTTTTGAGAGAGAGACACACAGACATGAGCAGGAGGTGGGCAGAGAGAGAGGGAGACATAGAATTTGAAGCAGGCTCCAGGCTCTGAGCCATCAGCACAGTGCTGTCAGCTCAGAGCCAGACTTGAACTCACAAACCATGAGATCCTGATCTAAGCTGAAGTTGGTCGCTTAAGTGATTAAGCCACTCAGGTGCCCCAAGATTTTTCATTTTCTTCTCTGACATATTCCAGATACCTAGAATGGTGCTAGCTGTAGTAAGTCTCTATCATTGGATTACCTCATTACTGTAGGGTGCATTTTATATATATTCCTTAGTAACTTGTAAACGACATTCTGACCCCTGTTTTTCTAGTACAGTAGGAAAGAGATAATAACCTTCAAGTGAATTAGGATAATGATAAAAGCTAAGACTTACTGAGTGCTTACTCTGGGCCAGACACTGTTTTGTTTTTTGGGGTTTTTTTGTTTGCTTAAGTTTTTTTTTTTTTTAATGTTTTATTTATGTTTGATACAGAGAGAGACAGAGCATGAGAGGGGGAGGGGCAGAGAGAGAAGGAGACACAGAACCAGAAGCAGGCTCCAGGCTCTGAGCAAGCTGTCAGCACACAGCCCGACGCGGGGCTCAAACCCACGAACGTGAGATCTGACCTGAGCCGAAGTCAGAGGCTCAACCGACTGAGCCACCCAGGTACCCCTTAAGTTTTTTTTTAAGTTTATTTTGAGAGAGAGAAAGAGACAGCACAGGTAGGGGAGGGGCATGGTGGGAGAGAGACCATCTAAGTCAGATTCTAGCCTGCCAGCACAGAGCCCAACACGGGGCTCAAACCCACAGAACCAAGAGATTATGACCTGAGCCAAAACCAAGAGTTGGATGCTTAACCGACTGAGCCATCCAGGCGCCTCTGGACCAGGCACTGTTCTCGGGGCATCACATGCAGTAGATCATTTGATTCTCACATCAACCCATTAGGGTGGATGTATCATCGTCCTCATTGTAGAGGAGGAAGCTGAGGCACAGAGGGTTAAGGACGCTGTTTAGTGTCACCTAGCTTCTGAGAGGAAGAGTCAGCACTTGAACCCAAAGAGTTTAGAACCAGAGTGTGTGGTCTTCACAGATGTTCTCTATGTCTCTCAGGAATGCACACATTCAGGGAAGAGAGCCCGTCCATGATTTTCCATGTTGGGTGTAGCATGACCAATATTTGCCGAAGGTGGAAGTGGCCTCCTTTTGACATCATCCCCCAAATATTAAGAGATTAATCAGAATTTACTTCTATTTGTGAAATTTTAAAAGATCAAGCTAGTAAAGATTTATTTCTATATTTGAACATTTCCTTGCTTTTTCTTAGTGATGGAGGGGAGAAACTGTTTTTTTCACCATCCGTCTATTTTCACATATTTCCTTCAATATATTATTTTCCCAAGTCAAACTTTTGCTTCAGTTTTTTAAAAAAAATTAATGTTTATTTTTGAGAGAAAGAGAGTGCAAGTGGGGGAGGGGCAGAGAGAGAGGGAGACACAGAATCCGAAGCAGGCTGCAGGCTCTGAGCTGTCAGCACAGATCTCAGTGTGGGGCATGAGCCCACGAACTGCAAAATCATGACCTAAGCCGAAGCCTGACGCTTCCCCAACTGAGCCACCCTGATGCCCCATTCTTGCTTCAGTTTAATAATTTTGGCATTGATGGGAACATGAATTTTTTTTATGTTTACTTATTTTGAGAGAGAGAAAGGGAGAAAGGGAGAGAGAGAGAGAGAGAGCATGCACATACAAGTTGGGGAAAGGCAGAGAGAGAGAGGGAGAGAGAGAAAATCTCTCCACACTCAGCACAGAGCCCCATTGGGCTTGGTGTCACAACCCTGAGATCATGATCTGAATTGAAATCAAGAGTCAGTGGCTTAATCAACTGAGCCACCCAGGCACCTCTGGGAACATGATTTTTAAAAGAAAATGGATATTTTTGTTTTTAAAAAAATTTTTAAATGTTTTTTATTTAGTTTTGAGAGAGAGAGAGAAACAGCACGAGCAGGGGAGGGTCAGAGAGAGAGGGAGACACAGAATCTGAAGCAGGCTCCAGGCTCTGAGCTGTCAGCACAGAGCCCGACGCGGGGCTCAAACTCATGAACCGTGAAATCATGACCTGAGCCAAAGTCAGACGCTTAACCAACTGAGCCACCCAGCTAGGTGCCCCAGAAAATGGATATTTTTGTTAATAAGAATACCCGATTGATTATATATCCTGTAATACCTAACTGAATATATATGCCTTGGAAGTATTTTTTGACTATGAGGAAAATGGGGTACACTCTGCCCAGCAAAACTTATTTCCACAAAATGGAAATTGGTCTTTCCAGTGCTGCTCAGATGTTTTCATTACTATGCTAGTGGGAGAATTTATATAGTTCTTTCCCTCTGTGTTCATCTTCCACAGTGATTAAAAATTTAGATAAGTTTGCCAGTAGCCCTGTTTGGCAGCTGTTGAGCCTATTAAATAGAGTGGATCTTTAGAGCATTCCATTCACTGCTAAGTGGAAAGAATTTTAAAGAAAACTAACCTATCCTCCTGGGGAGTGAAGAGGTTACACATATTCAAGTGAAAGTTAAGACGTGGTGGAGTCATTGTGAATAGATATTATTGTAGTAGGCAAGAACTTCAAGTCTAATTATAGCTTTGTGATTCAAATTTCTGTAGCTGTGGAGAATCCGCCTGAGACAGCAGTTGAGGTACCGATGATCTTCGGGCCTCTGCAAATCCTGAACTCACCACAGGCCAGCTGAAAGTGAAAAACTCTCTTACCTCAATACTTAACCCATGAGGAATATCGAGATGTCACAGAGCTAGGTTATGGCTTGATGCTTTTGAAGGCGTGTATATAAGATTATACAACCTTGTTGTAATCTATTTTCACTTTTATCAAAGCAATTAGAAACCTTGTTCTTTCTCCAGAAGAGCACAGTACGTGTATGTAGAAGTTGCCTAATAGTGCTCTTGTATTAGAGTTCCTTAGATATATAAGTACTATGCAGTTATTACTAAGACAATTATAAAATATATTTGGGGCACCTGGGTGGCTCAGTCCGTTGAGCGTCCGACTTTGGCTCAGGTCGTCATCTCACAGTTTGTGGGTTTGGTCCTGCGTCAGGCTCTGTGCTGACAGCTGAGAGCTTGGAACTGTTTCAGATTGTGTATCTCCCTCTCTCTGCCCCTCCCCCACTTGTGCTTGCTCATGCTTTCTCTCTCTCTACCTCTCTCTCCCTCTCCTTCTCTCTCAAAAATAAATATTGGGGTGCCTGGGTGGCTCAGTCAGTTAAGCGACCAACTCTTCATTTTGGCTCAGGTCATGATCTCACAGTTCGTGAGTTCGAGCCCTGCATTGGGCTCTTTTTTTTTTTTTTTTTTTTAGTGTTTTATTTATTTTTGAGAGAGAGAGAGCCAGCATGAGTAGGAGAGGGTCAGAGAGAGAGGGAAACACAGAGTCCGAAAACAGGCTCCAGGCTCTGAACTGTCAGCACAGAGCCTGACGTGGGGCTCGAACCCATGAGCCGTGAGATCACACCTGAGCCGAAGTCGGAGGCTCAACCCACTGAGCCACCCAGGCATCCCTGCATTGGGCTCTGTGCTGATGGTGCAAAGCCTGCTTAGAAATCTCTCTCTGCCTCTCTGCCCCTTCAGAGCTCTCTCTCTCTTTCAAAATAAATAAACTTTTAAAAATAAATATAAATAAACACTAAAATATTTTTTTTAATATTAGATATAGTTGGTGTTCTTATTTATCACTAGTATTTAAGGTACTATACAAGGAAAGTATTCCTAAAACAAGGACTGGACTGGCTAGATAAACCCAGAGAGCTTGTTAACGCAGGGGTTCTAGGGCCCACTCTCAAACATTCTGCTTCCACGGGCTAGGGTAGGGCCTAGGAATCTGGATTTCTAAAAGTACACCCAACCGCTTCTGATGTTTAACCACGTATAAAAGCCAGTGCACAAAGACATTCGTATAGTCCTATTATAGACTCTCAGACCTTAGCCACTGCTAAAATTGTAAGCAACTTGAGAAGGAGGATTGTCTTACCTATCATTATATCCCCTTCAGTGCCCCAGCACATAAGATTTGTTGAGTTTATTTGAGTTGAATTGCTTTGACGTGGGGAGTCATGCCTGGAAGTGAACACACAGTCACTGGACAGCTTGATCTTCTCTGCAAATTAATTGGCCTTTGGCACAAAACATTCTGTTAGGCAGGTGAGTCAGACCTTCTCCGGCCTGATCACTGCTTTGCCCCGTTCTTGGGAAGTAGACAGACCTGGGTATAAGCATTGGCTCTGCTTTTGTGTGCATATGCGTGTGTGTGTGTGTGTGTGTGTGTGTGTAATCTAGCATCCTGTGTCTTCATCTGTTAAATAGGTGTAATACTGGGGCGCCTGGGTGGCTCAGTCAGTTAAGTGTCCGACTTTGACTCAGGTCATGATCTCACGGGTCGTGGGTTTGATCCCTGCGTTGGGCTCTGTGCTGACAGCTCAGAGCCTGGAGCCTGCTACAGATTCTGTGTGTGTCTCTCTCTCTCTCTCAAAAGTAAATAAACATCGAAAAAAAATTTTTTTTAATAAATAGGTATAATACTAGCCATCTAGGATATTTGTAAGGATTTAATGAGAAAAATGAATGTTAGGTGCTTGCTACATGGAAAGTGCTAAAAAATGTAAATTGCTTATCCTGTATATTTTCTTCCATGTGGGGTTAAAAATCATGGTTCTGTGATGTGAATAGTGAGAGATCACATACTGAATGAACCATGGATTGTTTGCCAACGCACAAGCCAGCCTGGCTCTGGAGCAATCTAGGAACTACAACCAAAATGACCTACTACCATCATTATTACAGTTCTGCTCCGTTAGCCCTTGACTTCAGGAATAGCTACAAAGCAACATTTCACATTCGTTTCCTAGGGCTTCCCTAGCAAATTTCCAAAACTTACTGTCTTGAAACAACAGAAATGTATTCTTTCACAATTCTGGAGGCCAGACGTCTGCGCTGGCCTGAAAGCTCTTGGGGAGGACGCTTCTGTGCCTTCGGGTGAGCTTCTTTGAGCTTTTGGTGGCCCCTGGTGCTCCTTGACTTGTGGTAGCAAAACTCCAATCTCTGTCTTCACATTGCCTTCCACCGTGCGTCTCTGTGTCCTTCCAAAGGCACCGGTCATTGGATTTAGGGCCCATCCTAAACTCAGGATGATTTCATCCCGAGGTCCTTAACTAATTACATTTGCAGAGACTATATTTCCAAAGAAGGTCATATTCTGAGATTCTGAAACTGATTTTGTATAGATTGCTAAATATCCCCCAAATCTCTTCTTTCTGTCTTCCTTCACATCAACTCCAAAGTTTAGTTAGACACAGGGCTCTCCAGAATAAAGGCTTCATTTCCTAGTCTCACAGCTCTTGTGACTGAGTTCTGGCCAATGAGATATAATTGGAAGTATGGGGTGAAGCTAAAGTTTTCTCCCTTGTTTCTCCTTCTTGCTACCTGGAAAGTAGACACTTGACTTGATCAGAGTAGCCATTTTGGACTGTACATGGAGGACACGCGTGGAGGATGGTAGGAGCCCAGAGCCCTGGCGGTGTCATGAAGCAGCTCCACTTTGGACTGTTTCTTTTTGAACTTTTGTGTAAAAGAGGAATAAATTTCTGTCTTGCGTAAGTCCATGCGATTTGGGATTTCTCTGCTACAGATAGCTGGACCTAATCCTGACACGTACACCATCTGTCTTCTCGTGTGTGATGGATTTGAGGTTTAAAACCTTAGAATAAGAAATCAGAATCGTATTAAGCATTTTAATAAAAGTTTTGGTGGTCCCAAGTAATCAGCCTTTCCTCTCAGGGTCTTGTCATTATAAATATATTAGTTAATACCGTAGTGAAACATTATGGCACGGTTATTAGTTTTGTATACTTCTTAACTTCCTTCTTATGAGAGAAACCAAGTCGGGTAGTGTTTTTGCTGTGCTTCTAGCACTCGGCTTGCTGGGCCTTGGTGTAGCCCACGTGCGGGGGCATCGCTCACACTGCAGTCTCAGAGCTCCACTGCGCTGTGACTTGTGCCCCCAGACGTGTGTAATGTGTTAATCCTCTGGCCAGACTCCCCGCACTGTGGGGAAATAAAAGATGTAAAGGATGTTCTGCTTATTTGAGGTATAATGATGAACTTACAAGCTTAACATTGTTTTTAAATATTTATTTATTTTTTTGAGAGAGAGAGAGACAGAGTGCGAGCAGGGGAGGGGCAGAGAGAGAGAGAGGGAGATACAGAATCCAAAGAATACTCCAGGCTCTGAGCTGTCAGCACAGAACCCAACGTGGGGCTCGAACTCACAGACCACAAGATCATGACCTGAGCCAAAGTCAGGCGCTTAACCGACAGAGCCACCCAGGCGCCCCCAGTATTTGGTTTTTAAACTGTATGTCAGTGTCATAGTCCTGAAAATAATTGCTCAGATCTCAATCACAGACCACAGGATTCACAGAGATAGTTTAGGAGAAAAGGAATGACCTACTGGATCAACAGGATGGCTTGGGTTGTGCCACAGTAACCCAGAGCCCCCAAATCTCATTTTTATAAAACAAAGGTTTATATCTCACTCAGGCTATGAGTTGATTGGGGATTACATTCTGTGACATCCTCATTCCAAGCTAATGGAGCAACCACTTTCTGAAGCATTGCTGTGTAGCCACAATAGAACAAAGAGGTGACGTTTATTCTTATTGCATCAACTCAAGCAAGTCACACAGCCAAACCCAGCTCCAAGAGGGAGGGAGAGAACAGTCATTACCGTATGCCCAGAAAGCATAAAACCAGAAGTGTATTTAGTAAACAGCACTAATGACTTCCTTGATTGTCCAGTCATTAGAAGGAATGGAGGAGGGGCATCTAAGGTGAGCTTCCACAAATACTCTCCGAAAAACACTGCAGAACTGACTAGTCAAGAGTGTTGTTGTCTCTGACAAGATTGGGAAGCTGTAGCCATGAAGCTGACTCTAGGACCACACCGCCTCAGCCAGACTCAAGAAACACCCTGTTTCTTGAGCTTTCAAGGCACATCCTTAACCTCTAAATACCCTCAGAGTTAAGGACCAGACAGTAGAACCTCAGCTACCCTTGCTGTAGAAAAGTAAAAAGCCTTCAGAGAGAATTGGCAGACACATGCTTTCCATCTCACCATGGTCACTTTGGTCACTTCCATCTCCTGATTTTTACATAGATGATTCTACATGGTGAAATTGCGATCACATGTGGAAAATGAGCCGCGAGGAAGTCTGGTTCGTGTAGCTTTGAGCTTCCCAGCCTCAACTGCCCATCAAGACACTTTACAGAGGGATTGGAATGGAATCAAGTGAGATATTCTTCTTTTTAAAAACATTTTGAATGTTTATTTTTGAGAGAGAGAGAGAGAGAGTGCAATGGGGGAGGGGCAGAGAGAGAAGGAGACACAGAACCCAAAGCAGGCTCCAGGCTCTGAGCTGTCAGCACAGAGTCCTATGTGGGAATTGAACCCATGAGCTGTGAGATCATGACCTGAGCCGAAGTCAGAGGCTCAGCTGACTGAGCCACCCAGGCACCGCTCAAGTGAGATATTCTATATTATCTGTGGCACATGCAGTGTTCATTTATTCTTTCATATATTCCTCCACTCATCTTTTCATTTGTTCTTTCATCTGATGCTGCTTGAACTCCTACTATTTCTAGGCAAGATACTAGATGGTTGCGGTGCAGGCATATCAGGGGCTGAGATGAAAGTAATGACCTCGTTTTTAATTATGATCTCTGAACACTTCTGCATAAAACTTAGTAATCCGCATAACTAAATTTGGAAAAGTTTGAAATGGAGCCGTGGAAACACTTCTTTTTTACACATACCATAGGAAGTTGGTTTTTTTTTAAACTCATCCCAAAATGAATAATTTAAAATGTGTAGAAATCAAAAGATTTACACATCCAGAAGGGAGAGATGGTTGTTGCTGTAGCAAAGCACTTGAGTGGGGGCTGGAAGACATAAAAGCATTTAGCAGATTAGTTCCTTACAAATGCTAACCCTTTAGGGGGTTTTCTATTATAAACAATGAAATAAATAAAAATTTACTTTAATGAGCTGTGTAAACAGCACCAGAGGAGCAAGTTAAGACTCTTGCTCACCCCCAAGAGAATAAAAGCATGTGCTTGGGGTGCAAAGAGATCTGGAACACTTTCGAGCCCTGTGAACATACCTATTCTGTTGAATGAAGAGCGGCAGCTGCCCAAGTACCATTATGATTCGCCTGGAAAAAGCGTCCCAGTTCTTCTTTTCTCTTCCCTGCCACCACCACCGCCAAGGCATAGAAGAGCCTCCCACTGCCTGTCAGCATCTCTGCGATGAATTGTAACATCCGTGTGGCAGACTTCTTTTCCTTTGAAGATGAAAAATTGCTGACTGAAAACGATTTTACCATCCATTTAATTTCTCATTCTCTCTCTCTTTTTTTTTAAAGATGGTATTGGTTTTGCTTATTTATTTTTATTTTTGAGAGAGAGAGAGTGCATACCCAAGCCAGGGAGGGGCAGAGGTAGAGAGAGGGAGAAAATCTCATGCTCTCAGCATGGAGCCCGACGTGGGGATTGATCCCATGACCCTGGGGTCACGATCTGAGCTGAAATGAAGAGTCCAGCACTTAACCATTGAGCCACACAGGTGCCTCTGATGTCTCATTCTCCATTCTCATCTAGTTCCCTTTGTATTAGCACTCAAACGTGACCAAGTCTTTCGTTTTAAAGAATGAACTTTCTTCCTACGTCCATGTTCCCCCACCAGGCACCACCTACCCCTCTCCTCCCTCCACAGCCGCACTTTTTGATGTGTGCTTGCTGTGAGAACCTTCCCCACCTCCTCACCTCCCTTCCCTCCTCAGCCACGGGTCAGTGACTCCCTCCCCACCCTTCACAAACTGTCCTTGGTTGAGGTCATCACACTTCCCCTCGAATCCAATGGACATTTTTATGTCCTTAGTTTTCTTGGCTTCCCAACAAATTCAAAACCATTGAGCACTTCTCTTTTTTTTTGAAACAATCTTTGGCTACCAGAGCCATGTCTTCTCCTGGTTTTCTCCTTGGTGGTTTGGCCTGAGTCCACTTACAGATGGAATACTATGCTAAACGGGACTTTCCTTGATGTCTCAAATTTCCTTGATGTCCAAAGCTGAAAACAAATGACATGCACCCACTATTCAAAACACAAGTAGCATAACTTGCTAAGATTGGACAGACTTTGTCCTGTGCCACTTAATTCTTCTAGGGATTCAGTAGAAGAAGAGAGTATCTTTGAAGATAGTTGCTGGTCAAGTGGAAAGTGCTGCAGTGATTTTTTCTCCTCCCATGAAGGAGGTGAGGGACATGTAGGGGACAGTAAGTGAACACTCAGAAATTCAGGGTAAATACATTCCAGAAATGAACACTGGCCTCATGCTCTCCACTGGATGCTCACAGAAATCCAAACAACCCTTGTTCCACTTCCAGGCTCAATAGTAGAGCCAAGCAGAGTTTTCTTTTCTTTCTTTCTTTCTTT
>PJEM01012690.1:0-45468 GCA_004023845.1 Helogale parvula | reverse complement strand
CCCCCATGGACTTCAAGGTAGTATGTGCTAAGGGCCTGGGGCAGGCTGGTGATGCACACTTAAAAGCTTTTCCTGTTTTGAAAACAATTTCTCATCTCGCCTCTCCCTGACCCTCCCCCAGCTCTTAGAGGCCCCGAGTGGATGCAGAAACTGAGGAGGGGGGCTCAGAGAGATGAAGAGGTCCGCCTGGCCCTCACAGGCGGCGAGGAACTCGGGAGATGTGAGCCGGGCCTGGGGATCTTGCATCCGGCTCTCTGGGCACGAGTCCTCACCCGCAGCCGGGGTGGGGGTGGGGAAGGCATTTCAGGGGCAGGAACAGCTCAGGCAAAGGCTGGAGGCCGATGGGACCTGAACACGTGGGGGCTAGGAGCGAGTGTCCAGGCAGGACCGGGCAGAACTGGGAAAGTCCTTTTGCATTTTGGCAAAAGTGTCCCTAGGACGAAGCCGGGGCCCCCCAGGCACACAAGAGGCAGAGCCCCGACTGTGATGAGACATTCCTGCCCTGCAACCTCCCTGGCTGCGCAGCATAATTTGACCCTGACTCAGTTTCTCCATCTGTTAAGTGGGGCCTCCGATGCTGATTAACTGAGTACCACAAAGGAGCACTAGCCGCACATAAAAGGGGCATGAAATCAAGAATCCTCGTCCGGGTCGCTGGCCGCCCCGCAGCCCAGGGGGTGCACTGAGCCGCCACACGGTTGGCCCAGCAGGTCCCACGTCACTTGGGAACATGGTTCCAATGGGGACAGGGACACTCGTACCGGCTAACGCAGGTCCCTGCTCCTGGGGGCCGTGTGCACGGAAGGTCCGGGCACACAGACGCTTGCTGCCGCGGTCACCGTGGGCACAAGTCATTGGCAGGAAGGGCGGAGGGAGCCGGGGGGTCTAGAGCAGCTTGGCCTTGGCCGCCAGGGAACAAGAGGGTGAGGGGGGCGGCGTGTTCACACGGTGCCCTTGGCAGGCCCGGCCCCGACGGACACGACGGACGCTCTCTCCAGGCCGTCGGCGGGCGTCTCCTGACATCCTAAGTGAGGCAGTTTCATCTCTATTTCACGAGGCTAAAGAGCAGGCCGGGACCCCTGAGCCCGAGAGCGGCAAAGCCTGGGGCAGACCCCGGAGAAGGGGGCGCACCTGCTGCAGGGGAAGGGAAGCCCGCAGGGAGGAGGAGGGCAGGGCGTCCCCGGAGGCGTCCATGCAGGCTGGGGCAACGGAATCACGGACGCTCTCAAACCGCCCCTCCCCAGTGACCCTTTCCTATTCACTATAGAGACAAAAAGGACACAGCCGATCTCAGGCCGAGGCTTGGTTCAGCGTCCGCTCGTTCAGGGGGGGCCCTCCTCTGCGCCCCTGCTGGCCTTGGGCTGGGGGGCGTGGTTGACTCCCTCTCACGTGACCTCCCAGTGCTGCTACAAGGCCCCACACGGAAGGGGCCGCCATGGTGAATGGCGGCATCACTCTGCGTCGCTTGGGCCCCCGTATCAGCAGCAAGTGTGTGGTGAGACCCACTGCACAGATAGGGAGACTGAGGAGCAGAGAGGCTGAGCGCAGACCCGCCCGCGGAGGAGTGGTGGACCGCGGGCACCCCGGTCACAGCCCGTTCTGGGTGACGATGTACTCGAGGAGCGTGGGACCCGGGGCCTTGTCTCCTCGTGGGAGACAGGCCCCTCCCCGCCACGCGCCTCGCGGGGCTGTGGGAGCTGCGGAGGGAGGCCCGGCCTGAGCTGGTGGGTCCCGGACTCTGGCTCCCAGGGGTGCGGATGGAGCGCCCTGCGACAGAGGACGTGCAGGCCGGCGTCCGGGGCGTGAGGCCTGGGACAGCCCCCCGCCTCCGGAAGGGCCAGCCACTGAGTCCGGACACTGCGCCGGCCAGTCAGGAGGGCTCCCTGGCTCTTCCAGGGCCTTCCGCAACCCCACTCCAGCCCCTGCCCCCCGGGGGTGCCCCGAGCCCCCTGATCTGGAAGGCTCTTCAGTGAGACCGACCTGCTTCACCGCTCCCACTTCACAGATGGGGAAGCTGAGGCCCAGAGGAGGAGCCCTGCCATGGTCCCGCCCTCGATGCTGCCTGTCAGTCACCGGCGTGGCTGAGCTCCTGCAGCGTCTGCACGTTGTGGGACCGTGGCCTCCGGGTCAGGTGCTAAATGCTGAGGGGGGGGGGCATCCCGGGGTGGAGGCGTCGGAGGGTGCACGCCCAAGCCAGCCTGGCTCCGGGGACAGGTCCTGCACGGTACAAACGGCTGGATCCCGGCCACGCCATGCCTGGGGGTCAGGCTGGAAGAGGGGGTCTGACTGTACTTGGCACAAGTTTGCCAGTCGCTGCTTGAGGACGCTGGGTTGGGGGGGTACCAAGCATTCTGAGAGCTTGGCCCGTGTCCCCTGGGACCTGCTAGGGATGTGGGTGTGGGACTGAGCGGCTGCCTGGGCGGAGCGAGAGGTGGGCCTCGCTGGGTGCTGAGGGCCGGAGGCCCAAATCGCCGGATTAAACCATCCAGGGCGGGTCCTGGAAGCAGGGACAGAGGGCAGAGCTTTGCCCAGGGTCTGCGAGGGGGGAGGGGGGTCCAAAGTCTGCCTTGGGGGCCCGATCCCCGCTCACGGCCGCCCTTCCTCACCACCTGCCCAGCAGTGCGGGCTGAAGGGGGACAGAGGAGACACCAAGCAGCCCCCGGCCCCTGACCCCGCCAAGCCGAGACGGGGCCATGAATCTACACTCCATGGGATTCTGCCGAGGCTCTGGGTTTCGGAGAGTCTGTGTATCGCGAAGTACCTGAAGTGTTCGTGCAAAGGTGGGAAGACGGGCGGCCCGGTGGGAGCCAGCGGCCGGAAGCAAGAAGGAAGGAAGGTGGTCCCACCCCAACGCCCCCAACCCACGGGGCCCAGGGTGGGGGCTCCAAGAAAGAGCAGGAGAGAGCCAGGCGGTGAACAGGGCCTGCGGGGAGGCGAAGGCCCGCCCAGACCCACCGGGAGGGGACGGGGCTGCCCTGGGAGTGGGGGCGCCACAGGGAGCACTGTGCCAGGGGAGGGGGGCGGGGGGCCGAGGAAGGGGGGAGGGCAAGTCACCAAAGAACCCAGTCCCTTTAAAGCGAGATTCAGCAACGGGCTCTAACCGTGCACTGGTTATAAACGTCCCTCCCGGATGCCAGTGGCTGAGCGCCACCACCTGCTCCCGTCCCGCCCCGTCGTGGGGGGCACCTGCTTCCCGGTCCCCTCCTGTCCCCTCCCGGCCCCCCGATGCTGCGCCTTACGACCGAGTCCGGGAGAACCTGAAAGGGCTCCTTCGTCCTCAGAAAGCGCCAGACTGTTTCTGAAGTGGATACCTCTTCCCCCGGCGCCCGGGTCCTGGCAAGGCGGCTTCGCTTTTCCGTCTGCCCTTCTGTCCCTCAGTCTGTCCACACGCTCACCCGCACATGCACGCACATTCACACCTGTGCACACACCCCGACACCTCCTCTGCAGTGGCCCGTCCCCTGCGGAGGGGCAGGCTCACCCCTGTGGCGCCCAAGGGCTCCGTTAGGACCAGGGTCCCTCGTGGATCTGTGACTTTGAAGAAATTCAGCAGCTCGGGACGCCTAGGGGGCTCAGCCGGTGAAGTAGCCCACTGGGTTTCGTGAGTTTGAGCCCCGAATCAGGCTCTGTGAGCCTGCCTGGGATTCTCTCCTCTCTTTCTGCCCCTCCCTGCTTGGGCTGTCTGTCTCTCTTTCAAATAAACAAACTTTTTTAAAAAGAGAAATATGATCTTAAAAAAAAAATGCATGCGGCGGTTTGCTCCGGGGGGGGCGTGGGGTTGGCTAAAAAGATAACTTCTGTGAAAATGGAGTAAAGACAGAGGCAAGTGGTCCTGCCTCAAGCCTTGGCTCGTGCCACAGGCCCAGGCCAGCTGGGCGTCTACACGGCTCCCAGCAGGTGTAGACCGAGCCTTCTGGGGAGGGGAGGGTGGTCACAGATCTGCGGGAAGGGCCCTGGGGGTCTTCCTCTCATGCCTCTGACCCAGCTCGAGGGTCTGATGCCTGGCTGAGCCCTCCTCGACCACCCCCTGCACCTCACTCCTGTACCTTGTGGGGCCAGGGTGTCAGATGAAGGGGTGTGTGATTCCCACCTGTCACACCGGAGGGGAAACTGAGCCTCAGGTAAAGGAGCTCCCCTGCACAGGGTCAGGCATGGAGAGGACTCGTGCGGGGCCCCTCCCGGCTCCCCATGTCTCAGCCCTGCACAGGGGCCTGGGGGCTCGCTGGGAGCAGAAGCTGGTCCGAATCCACTTGTGACCCCGGCAACTTGCATAACTCGCTGCAAACTGAACGAGGGCACGAAGGGACGGACCGACGTTTTTGAAGAGCAGTGATGATAACAAGGGACAAACCCGAGTCCCCCCCCCCCCCCGCCACACGTGGGGCTCTTCTGCCACCGCGGTTGTCGTAGGGGACGCCGAGTGCAGCCCGTCACCAGGCCCGCTTCCCAGAGGCCACAGCAAATGCTGGCGGAGCTCAGTCATGTGGCAGGCACAGTGCTGGGCAGGGTGGGGGGTGGGGAGGGAGCTGTGAGCCAGCTCCTCATGGAGCTTGCTGTCCAGGGGGAGACGGGGGGACACCAAACGGCCATCACCAGTAAGTACGGCTGCAAGCTGCAAAATGGGCACTTGGCCTGAACAAAGGACATTCCAGTGAGACCCAAATGGTGGGGTGGCATCAACTGACCACATGGAGAGCAAGGAAGGGCATTCTCAGGCTGGGGACAGCTTGTGTAAAGGTCCTGGGGCAGGAGCTCAGGATGTGTTTGCAGCAATGAAGGACTTCCAGGGTGGCCCAGAGGAAAGGATGTTGGACAACCAAGAACTGGGCAAGAACCTGTGGGGCCTTAGCGGCCACGCTGAGTTATTTGGTCTTGACCGAGGGGAACTGGTCCACTAGCTCTGGTCCCCGGGCAGCCCAGTCCCCACTGGGCATGCATGCGCTGTAAGGAACACCCAAACCTGATGATGTGGGCCCCTGCTGCATTCACGGCCCGCTGATGCCTCCAACACTGGGAACCAGTTTGCTGCAGCTCGTGGCCAGAAACTGACCAGAGGTGCCTGCGTGAGGGCAGGAGCACCCACAGGGCTCCAAGGATGGCCTCGGGGGGAGTGACAGGCTTGGGGACACACTTCAGCGTCTCGGGGACAGCGGTGGGGCTGGGGCGCCCACGCAGGGAAGGAGGCACGTCCCTGATGAGTCACAAACGCTCCGTAAGCTCCGTCCCGGGCTGCCTAGGGCCCCCCAAATCCTTGCCTGCCCGCAACCCCAGAATGTGAGGTTATTTGAAACTAGGATATTAACAGACGTGATTCGTTAAGATGAGGTCCTTCTGGAGCAGGGCGGTCCCTAATCTGGTGACCGGGGTCCTTATAAGAAGGCCACGTGAAAAGGACAGACAGACAAGGGAGAAAGCGGGGCCTCGAGGGATGGGGTCACAAGCCAAGGAGCACCAAGGATCGCCGCGCAAGAAGCAGGAGGAGGGAGGGAGGGAGGATTCTTCCCTGCCCTGCCCACATCTTGACTTGGGACCTCTGGGCTCCAGAGGGGGCACTTCTGTTGTTTTGAGTAGCCCCCGCCCCCACCCCGTTTTGTGGTCATTTGGAACGGCAGCCCCGGGACCCTGATCCAGCCTCCGGCTCTAGCCCCGGCCCCGGGGGGACACCTAGGATGTGATCAGACTTTAGGGGGCTGCCCGGGCACCTGAGCCTGAGTCACCTGCTGGTGGGGAGTCCCCGCTGCCTTACTCTCTCCGGCCAGGAAGGGCCCTGGCAGGGGCTGCGTCAAGTGACCTGGCTCGGCCAATCAGAGGCTCTCCGGGGGCTTTGCCTCCAGGGCTTGTGGGGTGAAGCGGCAGGTGCTCTTAGGGCGTCTTCACTGTGGAGCCCTGGTCCCCGAGCGGCCAGCAGGGCCGGTGCTGCGTAGCCAGGTGGCCCCCAGGCTGTTCTTGGTTCCCAGGCCTTTTCCTGGTGGGACTTCTCGTTCAAGTTCACGGGAGCATCTGCGCCTCCGAAAAGGAGAGCACCGGGAGTTCCGGCGGGAGACAGGATGGGAAGGACCCAGGCCTGGTGGGGCGGGCGGCAGGGAGAGGGAGACAGTGGGCTCGCATGCAGCGCTTCCGGCTGAAATGAACGCCTCAGGGTCCAGTGACCCGCAGCTCTCCTCTCCCTGTGCCTCTGCCAGCCGCCCCCCTTTCCACAAAGACCCCAGGGAGCAGTGGCCCTGGGCCTGACCGCCTGCTGGGCGCTGGACGCTGGGAGGTGGGGGTGGGGTGGCACAGGCGCAGCAGACTGCCCCCGAGATGCTCACGTCTGGGCAGGAGACCAACGCAGGACAGCCCACCGGGCGCGACCTCAAGTCATGGAGCAGTCTCTAGAAAAAGGACCCCTTCTGAGGAGGAGTGGGAAGGCTGAGGAAGGCTTCCTGGAGGAGGCAGCCTTACAGTGTTGAGGGGTGAATAGGAGTCTGTTGCGTGGCCAGGGTCTGGGGGGAGGCAGTGGGCAGGAGCTGGAAGTTGTTGGGGCTTTGAGAGAACCAGAATCTGGTGTCTGAGAAGGTAGCCCAGTTGCCTCCCCGCACGGCCCCCTGGACCTCCCCCTGCCCCACGCCTCCCCTCTGCCCAAACCTATCCACGACCCCTCAGAAAACCTCCATCTGTGACTAACTAACCGCGCCCGGGAAGGCAGTCTCCCCACACTTGGCTGCCAGCAGGCTGTCCCGAGGTCCCTGCCCTACGGGGACCTTAGTCCCACTGTCACAGGTGTGTGGCAACTTGCCAGGCCAGCTCTTTTCCACGTGGCCTGAAGAACGGGGCAGGGGGCAGCCGGGAGGGGGTTGGCCGGGGAGGGGCGGGTGATGCAGTGGGGGGGGGGGTGCAAGAACTTGTTGGTCTCTATTCTCTCCACCCAAAGGCCAAAGAACGGCCAGGTTGTAGAAGTCATGTGTCTTTTAAGGTTCCTCTAAAGTGCTATGAACTGGGGCGCCTGGGGGCTCAGTCGGTTAAGCATCCAACTTTGGCTCAGGTCATGATCTCATAGTTGGTGGGTTCGAGCCCTGCATCGGGCTCTGTGCTGACAGCTCAGAGCCTGGAGCCTGTTTCCAATTCTGTGTCTCCCTCTCTCTCTCTGACCCTCCCCTACTCATGATCTGTCTCTCTCTCAAAAATAAATAAATGTTAAAAAAATATTTTTAAAAAGTGCTATGAACCCCTGCTCTTCATGCCTGCCGCTCTGACCTGAGAAAGGGGAGGAGGGAGGGGGTGTGGCCTGGCCAGGACTGAGCAAGGCCCGTGGACAGCCAGGAGCCCGGGGAATAGCCTGGGGGACGGGAACAGCCTTGGGACTCATCCAGTGACCCAGTTAGCGCTGGCGGAACAGATGGCCCGGGATCTGGGAAACTCCTTCCGTGGAAACCAGCCTCACGCCCACTGGAGCCCAGCTGGGTCCACAGCCGTCGGTCCCAGGGGCCCTCAGACCCGGGAGACGCCTGTCCCCCATGGCTTATTATCACACAGATTCACGTTTCTTTAATGAACTCCTTCCCTTCGTAGCCGTGCCCCTCTCGGTGCCGGGCAGCACTGGCGAATGGTGGAGACCAGCAGGCAAAGCCCCGGCCGGCGGGGGTGGATGACGCAGAGCGGTTGGGGTGGCGGCGGGGCACACGGGGAGGTCTGGGCGCCAAGGGGAGAGGCCTGTCTGAGTCTGGGCGGGAGCGGACACCGGCCTGGCCTCAGTGGGTATTTGCTCAGTCTCCCAAGAGACAAACGAGCTGCCTGCACCGTTGACTCCCTGCCCCTCAAAGAAACCACCGCATCTCCCAACCCGGCTCTCGCAGCCATGGCTCCTGCCACCAGCCCTGCCCCTTGCCTGCCCTCCTTCCTGCTCTGACAAGGGGAGCAGTGGGATCGAAGGCAGGAAACCTCTGCTGGCGCTCCGGTGACAGCCCGGCCCGCAGGGGCCAACGTCCCAGGGAGAAGGGAAGCACGTTTACGTGACGCCGACTGTATACCCCGTCCTGCTCCCAAGACACCTGCGCATTTGCAACCGGGCGTTCTGAGAGGCCGAGGAGCTAAGCATCTCGGAACTTTTGGAAACTTCATGGGGCTGGGGGAGGAAACCTGGAGCGGAGGGTTGGAGGGGCATCTGGGACTTGAGGGTCTAGATTCCAGGAGAGGACAGGCACAGAGGAGGGACCTCTGCGTGTCCCCTTGGAGAAACCCGCCATTTCCTTAGCAGAATGAGCCTGGTGGGGCGACAGACTGGGAATCTTAGCAGGACTTTCCGCTGTTGGAGGAGCCCGGAGTTCAGGGACCGCCCGGGGCGGGCGGCGGGAGGGGGGTGATGCCATGATCTCAGCGGGACCCTGAAGTGAGTCACCCTGGAGGAATAAAGGTAAGTCAGCGGTGGAGCACGCCCAGGACAGACCTAAGGTGATCCGTCATCTAAATGCTTCCGGAAGCCAAAGTAAACCCTCTCGAAAGGATTATAACATCGTCCTTGAAGACCGGAAAGAAAATCTCTGCCGACCTAGAATTATATACCTACAAGCTGTGCAGCGCCCACTGAAAACTCCCCAGGCTCGAAGCGACAGGAGGAAGAGGAAAAAAACAGACAAAATAAATGACCCACTGGAGATCCAAATATTGGAGCCATCGGACATAGGTGTCCACATTATCTGTGATTAGTATGTCCAAGAAAATAGATGACGATGCAGCGAGTTTCAGCCCAGAGCCGGACTGCACAAGAAGAAGCACATGGAAAGTCTGGATCTGAGCAGGACAGTAGCTGAGAGCAAGCGCTCAGTCGATGGGGCTGAGGGAGAGCAGGGGAGGCTGGATAAGAAAGGAATGAACCAGAAAAGAAGGGATTGGGAATATGTGTAGGAAGGCACAGCGTCGCATGAGAAGGGACAATCCCGGGACACCCAGGGGTCTCAGTCGGTTGAGTGGCTAACTCAATTTCGGCTCAGGTCATGATCCCAGGCTTGGGGGATCGAGCCCCGTGTCGGACTCCGTGCTGAGCACAGAGCCTGCTTGGGATTCTCTCTCTCTCCCTCTGCCCCCTCCCCTGCTCACACTCGCTCACTCACTCTCTCTCAAAAAGAAAAAACGATACAGCAAAGGTGTTAAAGAGCATGGGGATCCATTAAAAGACCCAACGGGCATACAGTTGGAGCCCCGGGAGGGGTATTGGGGGTGAATCAGGCAGAAACAGCACTTGGGAAAGTACTTTCGAAGGAATTTCCAAATCTGACCAAAGATTCAAGGATCTAAATGAACCCACCTCCCCAAACGACACCAGGCACATCAGAGCAAAACTGCTAAACACGAAAGACAAAAAGAACCTCTTCTGAGCAGCCAGAGAAAACAGACACATGCCCTTCCCTGGAGCCACGTGAGGCCGGCATTGCTTCTCGTGCACGTGATGCCACCACGAGCGTCCAGCTCGGCCTCTTTAAAGGACAGAGGAGGACAGCCATCGACCGGGCCCTTCGCCGCTTAGGAAAACACCCTTCAAAACCAAAAGTGACATCACGGTATTTTCAGACAAACGGAACTTAGAGAATTTAAGCCTCATAGCCCTTCAAGAAAGGAAATGCTGTAAGAGAAGTTCTTCAGGCAAAGAAAATTAATCCAGGCGTACTTTTAAAGGACTGGGGAGAGTGGACACCAGAAGCAGGAGTGACCATGTGAGTATGTGGGTGCAGTAAATGGGAAACATTCACAGAGCGGGCAGATCAGGTCAAAATGCTCTGAGGCCTTTGCAGTTTCACGTTTTCTTTCTTTAAAAAAATTTTTTTTACATTTATTTATTTTTGAGAGACAGACACAGACAGATTGCAAGTGGGGGAGGGGCAAAGAGAGAGGGAGACACAGCATCCGAAGCAGGCTCCAGGCTCTGAGCTGTCAGCACGGAGCCCGACGCGGGGTTCGAACTCACAAACCGTGAGATCATGACCTGAGCTGAAGCTGGCCGCTTAACCGACTGAGCCCCCCAGGCATCCCAGATATTATTGGACAATTTTAACTGGTTCAGTTTTAACCCAGTTCTATGCTGCTTAGAAGTGAGATCTTAAATACGGGGCTTCCCCGGAGAGGCTGAAAGTGAAGGAGAAGGAAAAGATTGTGCCAACTACAATCAGAGGAGAGTGTGTTTAGCTGCAGTACTTTCAGGCCAAGTAGACTGTGGGGCAAAGATTCTAAATAGAGATGAAGAGGGACAATTCACCAAAAAGATCAGTGATGAGGGAAGGTCAGTTAACTAAGAAGATAAAATAATTCCACACGTGTACTGACTCCCAACACAGCCTCCAAATAAATGAAGCAGGGGCGCCCGGGGGGCTCAGTCGGTTACGGGTCTAACTTCAGCTCAGGTCATGATCTCACTGCGCATGAGTTCGAGCCCTGCGTCGGGCTCCGTGCTGACAGCTCAGAGCCTGGAGCCTGCCTCAGCCTCTGTGTCTCCCTCTCTCTCTGCCCCTCCCCTGCTCACGCTCTGTGTCTCTCAAAAATAAACATCAGAGGTGCCTATGTGGCACCATTTAAATTAAAAATAAATAAATAAACATCAAAATAATAATAATACATTTTAAAAAATAAATGAAGCAAAAAAATGGGCAGAATGGAAAGGGGAAATGGATGAACCTGTAATCATTGTGAATTGTTCCTGGGGACTCATCAAAGGAGCAGACAAAAACATAGTCAGGATATCGAAAATTGAGGTAACACAATGAATCTGCCTGACCTGATATGTCTAGCACATTGTGAAGACCAACAGCAGGATTGATGTTCATAACAGATTCTTTGATAGGAAGAATGAACAAATTTCAGATCATTCAAATCATATGTTGTTTGGCATGAAGTCCATGGAATTAAACCAGAAATCAAGAACAAAGAGGTGACTAGCATATCCCACCGTTTGCAAATTAATAGATATCCTTCTTTAAAAAAATCTTTTACTGTTTTATTTCTTTTTGAGAGAGAGAGAGAGAGAGACAGCGTGAGCAGGGGAAGGTCAGAGAGAGAGGGAGACACAGAATCTGAAGACAGGCTCCAGGCTCTGAGCTAGCTGTCAGCACAGAACCTGATGTGGGGCTTGAACCCATGAAAAGTGAGATCATGACCTAAGCCAAAGCAAGATGCTCAACCGACTGAGCCACCGAGGTGCCCCATAAATATCCTTCTAAATAACCACTGAGCTGGGCAGTGAAAATCAGAAAAGGTTTTAAAATAAACACTGATAAAAAAGGATGCAGCTAAAGTGGTGCTTAGAGGAAAAACCAAAGTCTCAACCCTTGTTTGGGGGGGGGAAAGACTGAAAAGAAATGATCTAAGTACACATCATACGAGGCAAAGAAACCCAAGCAAACAAGCAAAAGGAAACAAAGGAAACTCAAAGGAATTAAAAATAAAGAAATGAGAGGGATCTCAAAATAATAGCATAGAGAACAAATATATAATAGTGAAAAATCCACAACCAATAATTTTTCAAATGGACAACAGATGGACAAGTCCCTAGAATGACTGATCAAGGAAATAAAAGCAGAGTCAAGAACAAGGAGAACATCTTTACAGGCCTTACCACCATTTTATAGAAGGCCACTATGAACACCTCTTCATGCCAGTAAATTAAAATTTCCAGTTGAAAATGACAGACCCCTAGGAAAACAAACTGACCAAAACTGACCAAGAAGAAATAGAAGTTTGGATAGTCCAATACTTATTTTGAAATTTTAATCAGTACTTTAAACTTTCCCACAAAGAAATCTTCAGGCCAGATGGTTTTCCCTGATGAATTCTTCCAAACACACATGGAAGAAATAACACCAGTGAGAAACAACTCACACACAGAATAAAAAACGTGGGCATGTTTCTCCACCTGTTCTGGAGGCAGAGCAGAGCGTTCATACTTAAATCCAAAGAGGACCCTACAAGAAAAGGGGGGAATGCATTTCCTAAAGGCAACACTCCAATACGTTTACCCCGTTCCCAGGGTCCTCTTACCATGGGATGGACGCTCTCGCTCTGAGGGACTTCCCTGACCAACAGAGAGTGGCAGAAGTGGTGTTAAGTGAGTGCCCAGGCTGGTTTACAAAGGATCAACAATATAGTGTACGCCTCTCTGCCTCTCTCCGTCTCTCTTTCCCTCCCTCCCTCTTGGGACACCTGCTCTTGGGATCCAGCCACCATGTTGTGAGGGAGCCCAAGCTAGGTCCCCAGCCAGCAGCCAGCGTCAACCACTGGGTGCCTCAGACCTCCTCTGATTCCTGTCCTGTCCCAGCCTTCTAGTCTTCCAGCTGAGGCTCCAGATGTCACAGAGCAGACACAGAAGACCTGGTCTGAATTCCTGACCCACAAAATCCGTTACAGATAAGATCACTGCTCTCAGCCCGGATATTTGGGGATGATTTGTTAGGCAGCGATAAGCAACGGATTCAAAAGATAAGTGAACAGCCAATTGAAGACCAGCAGTTAAAGATGCAAAAGTCTTAAATAAAACAGTAGCAAAGCAGACTCTAGCCATCTATGCAAAGAAAAACACGTCATGACGGGGCTTCCTCTGGGAATGCAAGACTGGTGAGACACTGGACGGGCAGTCGGCAGAATTTACATCAGCGGAATATAATGTTTACCCCGTAGATGTAGAAATTGCGTGTGATAAAATTCGGCACTTGCTCATAATGTTTACAAAATGCGCAGGGGTTTTTGAGTAGAAGAAACCTCTCTAGTCTGATTAAAGTATCTATAAAATCTTTAGCAAACATACCTCATGATGAAGGACTGAAAACTTGCCCCTGAGGTCACGCACAAGTCAAGGATACCCATCACTGCCTCTGTTCGAGATTAAGGTTTTAGCCAATACAATAAGGCAAGAAGAAGGAAAGGTACAAGGACTGAAAGAAAAATACGAAACTGTCAGCATATATAGGTGACAGATGACCCAAAAGATTGTACAGATAATGTTAGAACAGATGAATTTAGCAAGATGCCCAGACACAAGGTCAATCAACTGTATCTCCGTATGCCGTTCACAAATAACGAGGAAATGAATTTCTTTGAGAGAGAGGGCGAGCACATGGGGGAGGGACAGAGAGAGAGGAGGACAGAGGATCTATGGTAGGCTCTGTGCTGACAGCACAGAGCCCAACAGTGAGGCTTGAACTCACGGACCGTGAGATCATGACCTGAGCCGAAGGCAGACACTTAACCGACTGAGCCCCCCAAGTGCCCCAGAAATGAAATTTTAATAAATCATTTGCAAAGATATCAAAAGCAAAGCACCCAAGAATAAATAATGAAAGATGTACAAGACATTTGGAAAAAATCAGAACTTTACTGCAAGAAACCAAATAAAATCTGTTTTAAAATGGAGAGATATACCATGTTCATGGATGAGGAGACTCGATATTTTAAAGCTGTTAATTCTCCCCAAATCGATCTGTACATTGAATGCTATCCCAATCAAAATCCCAGCAAGTGTGTGTGTGTGTGTGTGTGTGTGTGTGTGTATGTGTGTGTGATTGAGAGGCTGATCCTACTATTTATACAGAAAATCTCTAAAAAGAACAAAATGGGAACCCACAGGAGTGGATTCAAGAGTTCCTATCAAGTCCATTCCCTTGAGCATGGTGTGCAAATGCAAGGAGGTTAATGAGGGAGTGAAAGGTGGCAGCCTCACTGAGGGGGCTCAAAAGAACCATCTAAAGGAAATGGGCTCAGGGAGTAGCAGGTAGGGGGCGGGGCAGGGGCAGAGCAGCTGCTGTTGACAGGTCACCATCCTGAACACTTTGCAAGTTCTCTCTCTTGTAATCCTCAGTGCAGCTCCGAAAGAGTGCATCACACAGTCCATTTTACAGATAAGTAAAACTGAGCCTCAGAAAAATGAAGCCACTTGCCCAAAGTCATGTAGGGCCATGATTTAAACCTAGATCCAACTCTATGACTGGTTCTTCCAGTTATGGAGACTGGGCTCAGGCCCAAGAAGAGACCCCAGGAGCGAGTAGGGGCCACACAGGCGGGTCTGTGTCCTGGCTATTACTGTCTTCTTCCCCCCCTGAAAACCTGCTGGCTCTGGGGCCCCCCTCGTTGGCCCACACACAGCCCAGGTGCTCTCTGCTGACAAACTCCAGGGGTCCGGATCCTGGGTGGCCTCACCGGGAGGCAGGCACGGAGCTAAAGCCACAGCAGCTGCCTTAAGTGCTGCTGAGTGAGTCGAGTCTGCACTTTCTAAGCTCAAGCTTGGCCAACAGTCAGATGCAAAGTCAATATTACTCTCAACACACAGTGTGCAAGCCTTACCCCCGCCAACTCCAAGTCACGCCGGAAGAAAGCAGAGCCAGCGCCGGCTCCACTTTTCTCTCCTTCTGTGTGCCCCGGGTCACAGGGCCCCTGGGAGGGACGCTTCCTCCTCAGCGACGTGGGGCGTCATCCCCTCGCTGGACTCCTGGATGCAGAGTGGGAAGAGGCTGCTCCCGGCACACAGCAGGTGTGCAGGAGATCATAGCTCTTAGTTGCTCACGGACCACAGACACGTGGGGAGCCACCTGCCCCTGTCTTGTGCCAAGGACGGAGTGCGGAACCCTGTGCTTCCTCTCCCCCCTGACCTGCTTGCCGGTAGACTCCAGGGCGGAAGCAAGGAGCCTCCTGACTGTATTTACAGGGGACAGCGGTGTCCCCACAGGGCACAAGACCTGCGCAGAGCCTCTGGGACCTCTCTAGGAAACAGCTGCCCTGGCAGTAGTTGCTAAGAGGAGGGGGTCCCGGCCCTGCTGAGAAAGGAGTTGGAATCAGGAGCACCGGGTCATCTGGGGGGCTGTGTGGCCTGGGGCAACTGCCTCAGGCTCTCCGGGTCTCAGTATCCTCAGTGGTAAAGTGGCATCAGTAGGCGGCAAGGGGACCCCAGGAGAGCACGTATGAGCCGCTGAGGACGGGCCAGGCCCCTGGAGCCGTTGGCTGCTGTTGTCACTGTGACCTCCTGGCTAGGAGTGTGGGCGGGCGGCGTAGGGGGAGGCCGGGAACTAGGGAGAGGCAGGGCGCTGGGGCAGAGCAGCCCAGTCACCAGGTGGCCCCAGCATGTCACTTCTCAGCGCCCCCTTGGACAGGTGAGGGGCACCCGGGATGACCCTGGTGGGGGAGGGGGGCCCTCAGGGATGGCTGGTGCGACTCTCAGCTCGGTGTCCCCAAGCCCCCTGGTCCCGCGTGGGGGCAGGGCGGAGACAAAGGGGAGAGGTCACCGTCAGCTGTGACGCCCTGCACCCGCTTGTGGATGGTCAGAGCAGCTGGAGCATAAGAACTCTGAACAATGGGAGTGAGCACCCTGTCACCAGAAGTGTGCAACCCTCCGTGGTGGGTGTAGGGGCAGGGCTCCTGGGCCAGGGACTCCATACCTCCTGAGAGGTGAGAGGCAGTTTGATACAGTGCGGGAGCCCACAGGCATCCGTGCCTCAGTTTCTCCCCGGAGAACGGGATGGTGAGAGCAGGCCCCTCCCTCGTGGCAGGTCCTCCGTGAGGACTGGGAGCACTCCCAGGCACGGAGGCAGAGAGCTGCCATGCAGGGACTCCAGCTAGAGTGCTCGTCACACGCCTGGAGGGTCGGAGGACGGAGGCGGCTCAGGCCTCACCCTGTGGAGCCCCCTCCTCCTGGCCCGCAGCCCAGCCCTCCCTGGGGGGCAGGGAGCACATGAGTCTTGTTCCCGGATCTCAGTGATCAGTCCTAGACCACAGGGCGGCTTTATGGAGTGGAAAAAAACCCATTAAGGTTTTTAAAGCAAAGCTCAAGACGTAATCATCTCATTGTCAGGATCGGGCTGGGGCTGGCAGGCCGCTCAGTCAGGGCTGTGCCTGGGGGGAGGGGCAGGGGAGCCCGGCCCCTGCTGCCGGCCTCGGGCGGTCCCAGCCCCGCTCGGAACAGCTCAGAGGACTTCGGGATGCCCTTTCCAGAGCTTTCCACCACAAACTGATCTGGTCTCTTCGGCCAGGATAACCTTTAAGAGTCTGAGTCTGGGGACGCCTGGAGGGCTCAGTCAGTGAAGCATCCGCTCTGAGGAAGAGCCAGGCGGTCTGAGTGGCTGGTCCTGGGTGGGAGTGGGTTGAGGTTTTGTCTACGGTGAGTCAAGGCCGTGGAGCCACTCAGGGAAGAGAGATCACGTGATGCCAAGAGCCCCTTGGCAGGTGCAAAGCGCTGGGACCCAGGGGAAGCAGGGGGCCGACTGAGCAGGGAGGGGGGACCCCAGAAGCAGGTGAGAGATGAGCAGCTGGAGGGGGTGGCCGGACAGAGAGGGGCCACGGAGAAACTTGGGTGGATCCAGGAGATGATGCTGGAGGAGGCAGGAGGGGAAGGTACCACTTTGGGGGAGAATCAGATCAGGGGGACACTCAGACAGTGTCAGGGCTGCCAGGCGGGGGGGGTCCCTCGGCACACCCCCAAGTGCTGCCTGGGAGCCGGGGCGGATCGCAGAGTCCAGGCCGGCGCTGCACCCCTGCCCCCCCTGCCCCGGGCACCACCAGCCAGGCGCCGCCCGCCCTGCCTCGCGGCCCCACCCCTGCAGCTCACACGCACGGGAGGATCTCGTGGGCCACGTAAGGAAGACGGCTGTGTAAACAAGAACATGTTGCGCAGACAGACTCGGGCAGGGAGTAAACAGTTGCACCATTCAGGATTTCTATCGGGTCCTATTTCCCTGGGCTTAGACGCGAGGATGCCGGGTGACGTCCCTCGGCCACCCCGCCACCGACCGGCCTCAGGGGTTCTGGCGACGCCTCCACGTGTCCGGAGCTGCGGGCCAGTAGCCTGCACGGTGGGCTCGGGGGTGCGTGGCACGTCCTCCCCCCGGGCGGCCTGGCAGAGGGGCGCGGGCCTGCGGGGAGGATGCCCGGGCAGGGAGCCTCAGGCCGGGCTCCTGTCCCAGTGCAGCTGACGAGAACGTGAGAGCTCAGAGAACATGCTGGAATGTGTCCATCCCGTAAAGTGGGAACCCTCGCTGCACCCCGGGGAGGGGGCGTCAGGGTCAGTGGTAACCGGGGCAGGAGCCCGTGGGCCGTGGAGCTCGGCCTGTGTGCCTGCCTCCTCCCAGGTGGCCTCCCAGCCCTCGGCCTCGGGGAGCCGGGTTGGGGGGGGGAGGTCGGGGGCAGGGACCTCAGCCCCCGGGGTGGGGTTGGGGGGGGATGAGGGGCATTGAGTTGAATCCAAACTAAGCCCCCGCGGCCCAGCTAGGGTGGCTGGGCTGGTTCTCCAGAGAGCCCGGCCCCAGGGCAGTGAGTGCAGGGACCTGTCCCGGCCGCCGCCAGGTTGCGCATGCGCCCTGATGGCTGCGCCTGTGTATGCGTAAGCGTGTGTGCGCTCACGCAGTGAGCGTGTGCCGCTGGGAGGGCCTGGGACCCCGGCCGGAGGCAGGAGAGGCCACGTGTGGAGCCCGTCCTCCCCGAGCACTCTCCTCCAGGGAACAGCACCCCCCCCATCCGCTTGCACAAACCAGGGACCCTGGAGGCACCTCACCCCACCTCCCACCGGCTCCAGTCGCTAGCGGACCTCCCATCAGCTCCCCGACTTCACCACCCTGCTCCACCCCATTTCCTGCACCGGGACTGAGGGGACTGCCGCCCCGCCACCTCTCCCTGGGCCTCGTGGGCACACGGGCATGTGCCCCACGGCGTCAGCTCCCTGCAGAACCCACCGACACGCTCCCTTAGGATCAACACCCAGCTCTCCCACAGACTTAGGACACATCGTCCAAACTGGGACTTTGCTCTTGCATGTCAAAGGGAGAGCTATTCATAATGGAGTTGGCACAACAGGTGTAAACGGGTTGTCCTGGGCCATCCTGGGCATGCAGGCACCTCATGCTAAGCCTTTGTATAAGGCTTTGTGGAAACTGGCCACTGCCCACAGCCACGTCACACAGCCTCTGTCTTCTGAGCTTTTCTCTTCCTGAATATTTTAGGTTCCTTCCTACCCCAGGACCTTTGCACATGCTGTTACCGCTGCCTGTAATGCCTTTCCTCCCTCTTGGCCTCCTCTCCTCCCAGTTAATGTCTGTCCCTCCTTTGATCTCAGCTCAGGGAAGCCTTCCACGCTCCCTGGTGGGCTCAGCGTAGTTACCTGCCTTATAGCCACTCATCCCCTTGGGTAGCTAATGTCTGCCTCCTGCCCGCGGGCACATGCCTGTTTGGGGCGTTGATATCTTCCCAGGCAAGGCCTGGTATACCGGAGGTGCTTACTAAATATTGCTGAAACCATTGAATGAGGCAGATCTTAATGTTATTCTCCTTAGTGGGGTGAACTTGAGTCCGGAAAGGTAAGTCCTTCCAAGTTCCTGGTTTTCTTTCTTTCTTTCTTACTTTCTTTCTTTCTTTCTTTTTTAATGTTTATTCATTTTTGAGAGACAGAGCGTGAGCAGGGGAGGGGCAGAGAGTGAGGGAGACACAGAATCTGAAGCAGGCTCCAGGCTCTGAGCTGTCAGCACAGAGCCCAACACGGGTCTCGAACCCACAAACCACAAGATAATGACTTGAGCTGAAGTAGAATGCTTAACTGTCTGATTCGCCAAGTGCCCCCTTTTTAAAAAATTTTCTCACGGGTCCTTGGTTTTCAAGGCGTAGATGGGGCTCAGATCTTGTTCCGTCCTGCTGCAGAGCCAGAGCCCCGAACCACGGGACACGGCTGTCTAAGATGAGATACTGGCGGTGCAGGGGGTTGGGGGGCTTCCCTGGGCAGCTCCCCTGCTCCCCGACACCTGATCGCTGTGCCCTCCAGGAGCAGCCCCAGAGTCCTGGAGCGTCTGCACAGAACGACCCCTTTCACAAAGCACACACTGCCCCAGGCCCCTCGCGATTCTGATCCCTAAGACAGCTCCAGGTGCCGAGAGCCCCTGACAACTCGAAGATCGGCTTGGTGCAAAGAGCATCACATCCCCGCCCCACAGACGCAGGTTTCAGGGTTCCTGTCTCGGTGGGGAGGGAACTCTTTCCCGGGCGGCACCTGAGGTGGGAGCCCGGGTCCCTTCCCCAGAGCTGGCTGACCTACTTTCTGTCCGCGGACTTATACACAGAGGCGGGGCTGGCTCCGCCCCGGGAGTGGTCTGAGCCTCAGTAGACCCCGCGGGCAGCTCCACGCTCCCTGCCCCTCCCCGGACACAGCCCGGCCTGCCCCCTCCCACACTGGAAGGAGACCCTGGGCTCAGGTGGCCGTCCCTCGTCCCTCCTCCCCCCCTCCTCCACCTGCCAGCACGTCTCTCTCGGCTTCCCCTGGACACCAGGAGAGATGGCCAGAGCTGAGGCCATCATGTGGGGCCCCCGAGAGGAGGCCCCTGGGCTCCCAGGACTTTACCCAAGGGTCTTCGCGGCCTTGCCTGTATTTTAACGTGTCTCATTTAGGTTCTCACTTATGACTGTGTTCTGTTCCCCTCACTGGAACATGAGGCTCAGAGACTCTGTCCTGCCTCTTTATGGTCACGCCCAAACCCCAGGCCTTATAAAAGGGTCCCCCCACCTGTGACTTGGCAGATGTCAAGCACGGACCTTGAAATGGGGGAGATGATCCCGGGTTACCCAAGTGGACTCGACTTAACCCTGAGTGTCCTTAAGGCAGAGACCCTTTCCTGGCCGGGTAAGGGATGGCAGGAGCAGGCGAGGTGGGAAGTTTAAGGGGCCTCGCCCTCCACTGCCAGCCTTGGGGAAGGAGGGGGGCACGGGAGCCGGGGGGCAGTGCCCCCCCAGAAGCTGGAACAGCCTCAGCTGACGGCCAGTGAGGAAACAGGCCTCAAGGTACCGGGTGCTAGCAGCCCCCAAGTGAGCAGGGCCGGGGCCCTCCTCCAGGACTTCCAGAAAGGAACATGGCCCTGTCCCCACCTCGGTTTTAGTGAGATGAGTCAGACCTCTGACCTCCTGGACCGTCGGAGAAGAGATGTTACTATTTCAACCACCAGATGCATGGTCCCTGGTTATGCAGCAATAGAAGGGCTAAAACCACGGCAAAATCTCCCTGCCCAGCAAGGTGCCCGCTGCAGGGCTGGGTCTCTATCCAACAGACCCCTCCCCCCTGGTGGTGCTGCCCCCTCCCAAGCTCAGAGAGCTTCTGGAACCTTCCAGCCAGTGGGTAGCTGAGGTGGGACTCACAGCCGCTTCCCCAGGAAGGGGGTCTTCACCAGGGAGCCTGAGAAATCAGGCTGGGAGGAGCTTGGCATCAGCCTCCACCTGTGTTTTTGCTGCAGGGGGTGTGGGTGGCAGGTGGCTCTGCACCTCCCCCCCCCCCCACCGTGGGCATGCTTCAGAAAGGGACCCGCGGAGCTGGAGACGACCTGCGCTGGAGGACGAAGACCGGGGAGCTCCACAGGAGGGAGATCATGTGAGGAGGACCTTCTAGAAGGCAGAGCTGTCCCCTGTAAGACCGTCCTGCCTGGGTAGAAGGTGAGGCATGTGACATTGGCTGGTGGGCTGGGCCTGGGATGCCCCTGGGGCGGTCCCTGCTGGGATGGCAGAAGAGGGAGGGACAGGCAGAGCTCGGGCACCGGCCTCGAGTTGGCCGCAGGAGGTAGTGAACCTGGCGCTTTCTCAGGACCGGTGGCCGTGATGGTGGGTCCGGACATATAAACACACACGAGTGTGAGAGACCAGCCAAAGGAGCCCCGAGGAGCAGCCTGATGGCCCGGGGGGGCGGCCGGGGGACTGGGAGAGTGCTTCCCAGGGAAACCGAGGCAGGAGGTGAGTAGATCAGTAGGAGATGATCCAGGGAATGAGGGAGGGAAGGTGATCCGGGCGAGGGAACACGCGGACAAATGCGTGGAGGTGACCTCTGAAGCCAGGGCATAGGGCCCTGTGCGGGGAGGGCCCGCGGCGGTGCGTGGGGGCGGGAGCGGCTCAGACCGGCCGGAGTCCAGGCTGCAGAAGAGAAGGAGTCACGGAACAGTTTCCTCTCGGGGAGGAGGCCTGGCCCCTGGCGCCCAGCAGGTGCTGATTGTCAGAGAGCCCGGCCAGCGGCTCCGGAGGAAAGACCCCTGGGAATGGTCAGGGAGCTGCCGAGAGAGAGGCGGGCGCCCGTCTTCCGCCCCTGCCCGCGGCACCCCTGCCAGGGGAAACTGCCACGCCCAGAGGAGCTCCCCCACCAGTCCTCTGCAGCTCTTCTCTTGGAAGCAGAGCAGTAAAAAAATGGAATTCAAACACAGTCAATCCCTCCCTTTGCCTGGATTAGCTGCCGGGAGGGTAATGATTTTCATTAATACCATCAGCTTTCCTCAAACTTGATTATAATTACTCTCCAGCCACATTCCCCCTTGCGGTGTGGCGCCAAGCGCTGGGTACATTAATCACATCCACTGATCACATCTGCATGCTGACGGCCTGAACTCACAGCCCGCGGCCAATGGGAGCGGCCGGAGGGTACCGTGCGCTCTCCCTGGGGCGGGCCGTCCCGATGGATGGAGGAGTGAATGAATACTGATGCCTTTCTGATGAGCCTCCTCCCCCGAGCGCCTGCCTGCCTCCCTTCCCCGATCCGTTGGCATTTATCACTTGCTGGGCCCTCGCCACAGCTCCTGGGGGCAGGAACATGGTTTGCACGTTCGGCCGAGCAGGAGCCTTGGCTCAGAGAGGTCAACGGACTTCCTGAAGGTCACACAGCATGCTGGAAGTCTGTTTTAAACCAGAGTTAGGTGATCTTCCCGCTCCATCCTGACTGTTCCCTGAGGCAGGATGGGTCGGGCTGGGTGCTAAGGAAGGAACAGGCAGGGAAAAGGGAGGAAGGGAGGAAGAAGTGGGAGGCACGTGTCCTGGCCTGGCCATGCTGGAATCCTGAGCACCGGTTGACCCTTGTCCCAGGGAGGGCACTCCTGTCACTGCCCCCTCTGCCCTCGGGATCAGTTTTAAGTGCAAATGTGACCTTGTTGCTCTGGGTCCTGAGGACCAAGCCCCAGCCTACATCCGGCCCTTTCCCTCCTCCTGAAGGCTGTACTCCCTGACTCCGGTGCCCGGTGCTCCAGCTGTTTGCCCCGCCCCCCACCCCGCCCCCACTGTGAGCATCCTCCCCAGATGGCTCCAGTCGGGTCTCCTTTCTGGTCTGGGGGGTCTCAGGCACATGGACACGGTCCACTGACAGAGTCAAAGGCTGACTGACCAGCAGTCAGTGCTGGGCAGTTCCGCTACCCGCCTGCCACCTCTATGCCTCAGTTTCCCCTTCTGTAAGGCAGGGTGATAATAAGAGCTAGCCCGGGGAGGGGGTGTGGAGGGACTCAGGGAGCCTGCTCAGGGCACTCAGCAGCCTCTCCTGCCCGCCCCCATGTCTCTGGGTAAGTACATCCGCATGAGGACCCGGTTACCCCCTGCAGACACTTTTTATTATTATTTATTTTGTGAGAGAGAGAACGTAAGTTGGGGAGGGGCAGAGAGAGGGGGACAGAGGATCTGAAGCGGGCTCCGCGCTGACAGCAGCGAGCGCAATGCGGGCTTGAACTCAGGAACTGCAGACCATGACCTGAGCTGGCCCCGCCCCCCAACCTGCAGGCTTTCTAACCTGTAGGGACGTATATTTTTCTCCATAAGATGTTTTCTGAGGCCCAGGCCCTGCAGGCGCTCAGAAACAGAGGAGGCTGGACAAGTCACCTGCCTTCAAGGACCTCTTGGTTCGCTCTGGAGACAAGCCCGGGGCTGTGCAGCGGGGCCTCAGGGAGGGGCCGCGGGAGGGGGCCCGGATCCTGCTTTGGAGCCCAGTGGGCAGACCAGCCAGCCGAGGGCCCCCAGGCAGGGAAATGGCACACTCTCACAGCTCACACCTAATACCTGCTTCTGCCCTGGCCAAAACCAAACACGTCAAGTGACCCCCCCCCCCACCGGGCCCCACCCCAGTCTCCTGATGCTGCCGGGGAGTGGGTGACGGGTCTCGCTGGCTAAGATGGGAAGAAAAAGCAATGCCTTAATATTTACTTCAGGGAGAAGGAAACAAAACATTGTCATCTGATTTGCCAGGAAAAATAGCCAAGGCACCCCATTTGGGCGCCTTCCTGCCCAGGATGGCACACAGGACTCAGGACTCTGCCCTCCCCCACGCCGAGGTCTCTAGAAGCAGACAGCGGGTGTGGAGGGAGGAAGCGGCTGCTGGCTCCCTCCCTGTGAGCTGGAGCCGTTGGAGTCGACCTCAGCCAGGGGTGAGGGGAAGCGAGGGTCTCCCGGGGGGGCAGCCAGCTGGGCGTGACGTTTTCAAAGGGCGTCACTGGTCAGGGGGCAGGCGTCGAAGGGCCCATCTGGGATGTTAACCAGAGCTGCTGACCGTGACTCTCGACTCCCCCAACTCGGAGCCGGTGCGCCTGGCCGGGTCCTGCCTGGGTCCTCCTCATGCGGGAGAACCGTCAGGACGCATTTGCTGACATGTGTGAACTTGGCCTCGCAGCGAGGCTGACTCCTCACACAGCCTCACCTGCAGATCAAGATGGTGGCCTAGGCGACGAGGAAGGACCCCCACACCACAGCCCAGAGCAACTCAGAGGCAGAAGTGGGCCAACGACCGGGGCCCACGGTCTTGGGATTCAGCCGCGTCTGAAAGCAGCTCCCAACACAGCGTAAGGCCTGACGCGCCGCAGCCAGACGCACACGGACGGCTCGGACGTGCCTGAGCCGTGGGCGCCGGACTGATGGTGGGAGAAACCGCACCGCTGAAATTCACAAGGGCGACAATACCGGAAACCCGGCAGCTCACACGGGGAAAAGCATGTAAGGGAGGGGATCAGACCCGGATAGGGCTTCTCCCAGCGAGCCGGGGAAGCAGGGAGACAAGGGAACAAGGTCTGAAAGCAAAGAGACTTCTCCGGACGGAGAGCGAGGCCGCGGGCTTGTGCCCCCACCCGCCCCCCTGCAGGCACACGGGAGTCCGGGCTGCGCAGATGCATGCGGCTGGCAAACACCAGGCCAAGGAGGCGGCAGCGGGCACCGGGCGATGGGGGGTGAGCGGCGGTGAGAAGTGTCTGCTGGGCGCCAGGCAGGCTGGGCGCCTGGGGCCGTGTTTTCGAGAGCCGGGATTGTACCGCCTCGTCTGCAGGTTCGATCACACTTCGTAACTCTTTGGGGCCTCAGAGTTATGTGATACGCACAGCGTAAGCCCTGTTGATTAATTCACAACTCGCGGATGTGAAGGCAGCGGCGAAGGCACAGGGGACACGGTCCCGCCTGGATCATGGCTACCCGTGCGCACCGGGGACGCTCTGCCCGGCGCCTCCCGAGAGCTGCAGACCCAGCGGCGGTGGGGGGGTGGGGTCACAGCCACCGTCAAGAGCGAACTGGTCCTTTCCCCCGGGCAAGAGTCAGAGACAAAACGCAGCAACAAAAGAGAGAGACACCAAGAGGGACCAAGGACGGTTGGGGTCGCTGGGTGCAGAGCTTGGGGATAGGGGCTCCTCCAAGGGACAGGCAGGGACTAGAGCCAGGGACGAGTGTCATTTAGGACCGTGGGGAGCAGCCTTCCTGCCAGAGTAGGGCCAAGGGGGGCACCTGGGTGGCTCCGATCATCATCTCCCAGTCTGTGAGTTCAAGCCCCGAGTCAGGCTCTGTGCTGACGGCTCGGAGCCTGGAGCTGCTTCAGATTCTGTGTCTCCCTCTCTCTCTGCCCCTCCCCTGCTCATGCTCTGTTTCTGTCTCTTTCTCAAAAATAAACACTTTAAATTTCTTTAAAAATGAAGAGGCGGTAGGGTTGGTTTGGGGGTGGGGCCCCCTAAGGTGGGGAGACCCCAGGGCCCGGTCCGGGGCTCCGGAGGCCACAGCAGAGCCTGGCTCCACCCTGCGTGTTGCGGTGTGTTGGGTGGTTGGAAGCAGGGAGCGGCCCTCATCCGGGAACCTCCCTGTGGCCATTGTTCGGAGGTCCGGATTCAGGCAGCCGAGGGCCGAGCTGGGAGGTCGGGGCGGCCAGGCCCCCCACGGACACCTGCCTGGCCGATCGTGGTCGTGGAGTCCGAGGGGCAGGTGCGGAGGCGCCCGGAGGGCGGACGTGGGCGAGCCTCGCCTCGCGTTCAGAGCCAGAGCCACACGCATTGTGCAGAGTCGAAAAGCAAGCCGCGGAAGTGTATTATTTAAAGTTATAAAGAGAAGCGCAGAACTAGAAGCAAAAGCAAGAGCAGCCTTGGCTCGTGGGAGGGGCTCTGGGTGGGGGGATGGGCGCGCAGGCAGCTCTCACTCCTCATGTTACATGTTTCCATGCGATTTGCAACACATTATACATAACCATGTGCACATGTGACTTTTTTTAATTGAAAGGAGGGTGGGGAGACACCAGAAGGCAGCAGCGGGGCCCCTCCTTTCCTCGCCGGAGGTCCCCAGGGAGCTGCGCAGAGAGATGGGTGCCCTACGGGATGCGGCGCCGAGGCTGACCCTGCGGAAGGAACAGCAAGTGCAAAACTCAGAGGCTGGACCAGGGGAGTATGAGGTTCCCCGAGGAAGCGGGAGTGAGGCCGCGGAGGAAGTGGGTGGGCAGGTGCAGGGGAGGGGGGCGAGGGTTCACACCGGCGGGGCTGGAACTTCCTGGGCGCGTTACTGGTGTGATTCGGTACCACCTCACAGCAGCTACCGCCGCCGGCCACGCCCTGCGCTCAGCATTGCCCACAACTAGCTCCTGGCAACGGCCCTGCGTTATTCCACGCCCATTTTACAGATGAGAAAACAGAGGCTCGGGGGGCCGGGGTACACTGGCTCACGCAGAGTCAAAGGGCTGGCAAGTGGCAGAGCTGAGGTTCGGAGCCGCGCAGGCCAGCTGCCAGCTCCCCGTGGCCACCGCTTGCAGGGGGGACAGGACCATCGTCCCCTTAGAATGCCCGGGATCCAGCCACCTATCCAACGGGCTGCAGACAAAAGCCCCAGTCCTACAAGGAGGCTCCCCGGTCCCGGACTGGCCCCATCCCGGGGCTCCCTGGGGGGCTGAAACTCAATTACATTATAAATGCATTTAGAAACCATCGGAACTCAGAATCCGTCTGACTGCGGAAGCGGCCTCGCGGAGCCAGCGGATGAGCTGCGGCCTCTCGGGGGGCTGCCTGCCGCTCTTTGAGGAAATGGTCCTGAAGTGCTCACTGAGGCAAAAATAATGCTCCGGAAAACGGGGGCTAATGGGCCTAAACACTCGTTTCCTAGGCCAGCCCACAGGCACCCCCCTGCACTAGGGCATCGAGGCACCTGCGGCCCCCTAGGGGGCTGGGGGGTGGGCTTCTCCCCCTCCGAGAGCAGGGAGCCAATTTGCTAGCTCTGCACATCAACACCACGCAGGCCCCGGGGTGGAGATGCCGTCCGACACCTTCACCCGTGCCCGCTCTGCCTTGGCTGTGTGACCTTTGGCAAGTCACTCTGTCTCCCTGATGGCCTCCTCGACCGTGACAAGGGATCATTGGAGAGCTGTGTCCCCGGGCGAGCCTGGAACCGGCAGACGGGCTGACATGGTCCTGCCCCTCCCCCCGCCCGGGGCCTTGGACCCGCTGTTCTCTCCCGGGAGGCTGTCCCCTGACTTGCCTTGGCTCCCGCGGGTCTTGGCTTAAATGTTGCTTCTCAGAGAGGCTGTTCCCTGCCTTCCAATCTGTGCCGTGAGGTCACTGTCCTTTCTTGCGGGGCCCTGCCAGCCGGGACATGCACCTCGTCTGGCCAGGCCTCGTGGGTGTGGGGCGAGGGCGCCGCCCTGCCTGGAGGTGACCGGGATCAGCGGCGGGGACCCGGACATCGGACACAGTCCCCGAGGGAGTCCGTCCCTACTGCCGTGTGGTGACTTGGGGAAGGGGCCTGACTTTCACAGAGGCTGAAGTGGGGGTCTTCCAGGTCGGGGAACAGCCCCGGGCAGAAGCGGGGCGGGGGAGTCTGATCACCCAGAGGAGTCGGGGACCGGACCGTAGTCTTACGTGACTGAAGCTTGCGGAGGCTGCGGACCCCAGGATAGACCCGGGATCCCGCAGCGCCGGGTCCTCCAGGGAGGAATCGTAGGTCGCGGTGGGATGGCGGTGCCCAGGGCGTGCGTGGGGCCAGCCCACACCCGACGCTCGCACGGATACCGCGCCGTCGAGTCACCCACAGGACCTCGGCCTGGACCACGTCAGACCCATCAGTGCTGGTCTACACCACCAAGTGGGGGCTGGGCTTTGGACTGGGCTCCCAGCCCCTCTCCCGGCCCCGCCGGATCGAGGGTCTGGTGCCAGCGTCCTGTCTGAACTTGTTCCCTCGGCTACAGAAGGGTCTGCTGTTGACTGAGGGGACAGCAAGTGTGAGGCGGGCTGGGGACGGGGTCCCCCGGGGGGCGGATGGTGGCCCGGAGGGGGCGCAGCAGGTGCAAGGGCTCGGTGCCCAGGTTCTGTCTCGCGGGAGCAGAGTGGGCGGCAACGGGTAGGGGTTGGAGAGGCAGGAGGGGGCCAGGACGGCGCGCCCAGCTCATCAGCTGGGGGGGATGTGATGACACGCATTTTCCAGAAAGAAGACACCTACTCAAGTGTCGGGGACGGACTGGAGGGACCTCGAGTCCTAAACTTGGCGATGGAGAGCAAAGGCACCACGGGGGAGACGCCGAGGGGCGGCCGTCCCGGGACGATGGCGGGGGGCCCACATCTGTCGGGCGCTTGTGAAGGCAGAGCCTGTGTGCAGCTATTAACTCGAAGGCTGTCGCCTTACTGTGCTACGCATGAGGCACACTGGGGCACAGAGAGGTTAAGTAACCCACACGAGGTCACACAGCCTCGTGGTCCAAGCAGCCAGCACATCCTCCCAACCCCTGGGCCATACCTCCTGGAGTCCCCACAGAACCATCGGAGCCCAGCACAAAGCACGTCTTGTCAGCAGTGCCAGCCTGTGTGACACATGCCTGTGTGACACATACCGTCACTCTTACGGCTTCTGGCCACCAGCCGGCCTATTTGCACAGCACTGTACTGTTTGCAAGGCAGCTTCCTCTCCGTCACCCAACAGGCTTCGAGCAGCATTATTAGTCCTGTCTGTCACAGAAGGTCCGGGGACCTGCCCCAGCTCGTGCAGTGAGCAGCGGTGGCACCAGGACCCCAGTCAGGCCGCCCAACCCCTGCTTGGTAGGACGCAGGGCCTAGTGACTAACAGCCGGTGCCAGGCACCAGCCTCTCCTGCGCGCCAGGCCCTTCTAGTGCCTTCTCCTGTCACTCTGCCATCTGTCCCATTCGTCCCCATGTGCATTTGGGACTTTGCTTGACCCATGAGGTCACTTGGAGCCCAGAGAGCTTGAGTCGCTTACCTGAGGTCACACATCCGAAAAGTGCTGGGGTGGGGGTGCCAGCTGGGTGCAGGCTGCACAGCCCAGGCTCTCCCCACCCGCCCTGCAGAGCAGGGCCCTGAATGGATGACTGAGCCGGCATCCTCCTGGCCGACCCCTCCCCCCAGCAGCTCCGCCCACCCTGCGCCTCGGTTCTGGATGGCGGGTCCTGGCAGAGCGGGAGCCTGAGCCGCGCAGAGGGGCTCCTCCGAAGCGGGGCCAGTGACACACTAACCTTTCCTTTAGAGCATTAACGAGGAGGCACGGGGCACCTTCATGGTCCCCCGGCCTTCGTCGTGGAGGACCTGCTCTCCGGCGGGTTGGCAGGCGGGTCGGAGCTGGCGAGGAGCGGCCGGTCCTTCCGGGGACTGATCCCCGAGACCTCACACGGCCGGGGGCTTGTGCTGGGAGGGGGGCTCCGCTCTGAGACACCCACGCCTCGAAGTGCTGGCTGCGGGAGCAGGGCGGGGGCCTCCCCGGCAGAAGGGGCCGGGCCAGATTTCTAACTCTGCACTGCTACCAGGAAGCAGGGAGAGTTCACTTTTGTGGTCAGTTGGCCCCGATTAGAAGGGGATGGATAGGTACCCCGAAAGTGGCATTTAGGTCCTGGGCGAGCTGTGTGCTGGGGGCCAGCTGACATCTTGGGGGGAGGGCAGGGCCGGCCAGGCATGGTGTCACCCCCGTGTCACAGTGAAGGACGTGGTGACCAAGCCCACGGTGGTCCAGGACAGGCTCGCTCAGCTCTGCCTGTATCCAAGGCCCTAAGGCCTGATGCCTCTGAGCGCCGCCCCCCCCAGGTCCCCGAGCTCCCGAGAGTCCTGTCTGTCCCTGCGGCACAGGCTCACCAGGCCCCAGGCCAAATGGCCAACTGGGCAAATGTATGCAGGCAAGTCCCCGGCCAGCAGGCCCTGTCCCCGGCCTGCAGGGCACACGCGGTGGCTCCTGCTACCACTCAGTGACTCCGCCAGCCTTCCGCCCTGGGCCTCATTTGCAGGGTGCAGGTGGCCAAACAAGAGAGCCTGGGGACAAGCCCCCAGCGGGGGCCTGACCGGCAGGGTCGCCGCACCCAGTATCCGGACCCTCGACCGTCACCCTGCTCCTAAGGCCTCTCTGTGCAGAGGGTCAAGCCCGGCTTTGCGACATGCTACACGTGCCTTTGGGCGTGTCCCCTGGCGCCTTGGAGCCACGGTTACACCTCCAGCATGACCGAGTCTGTGCCCCAGCGCAGGGCCCCGGGGGGAAGGGGGAGAGAGCCGCGCTCAGCAGGGGAGGCCCCAGCGCTTGGAGACGACTCTCCTTACTATCCGGCTCCTGCGTTATCGTCGGGGCACGGGCGGTGGGGGCACGGGCGAGGCGCAGGGTCCCGGAGGAGCCCAGCGGGGTACAGGTGGGCCACTGCCACCCGGACCCAGCCACGGCCCGGAGACCCGGAGGCACATGGTCCGGGCATGACGTCCCTCCCACAGCTAAGTCGACAGGCTTAGCGTGAGTGGCGACGCAGCCCCAGCGCCCCGTGGAGAGGGCGCCGGGAGGAAAGACTCCATTGACTCCTTGCATGGTTTTGTTGCACTTCTTTGAGAGAGAAAGAAAATCCTCCACTCATCTGCCTTTTAAATTAAGAACCGAAATTGCCAAAGAGGATGCTTTGGTTTTATTTCAGGGCCACTCAAGTCCCTGAAAGAGGGAGGGCGGGGAGCAGGAGACAGAGGGTCTAGAGAGAAAAGGGACAGGAGGATAAGCGAGGGGAGGCGCGTGGGGACCCACCCCGGGGGGAGGGGGCTGAGAGGGAGCAGCCCTGAGCCCTGGGAGACCCGGGTGTGGCCCCGCCAGGCTGGCGCCTGCTCCAACACACCTCCTGTATCAGCTTTGCCAGGTGGGAGCCGCCCAGGGCAGGCCTTCTAGAATGTTCCTTGGAAAGGAAGAAGGCTGAGGAAGGCAGGCCCAGAGCCCCCTGGGCTCTCCTTAGCCGTGTGACCAGGATTTGGGATTGGGGGTGGGGGGTGCTCTGACAGCCTCCAGGCCCAGGGGTTTCTGGGGGAAGACGCTCTCCGGGGGGGGGGGGTAACTGTTCCCCCCGTGAGCAGGAGAGCTCCGGGGGTGGGGGCTCAGCTCTGGGGAGCCCACGGGTGCCCTCACATCTCCTCCAATCTGAGTAGCCCCGAGGGAAGATTGCGTTTGAAAAGCCACAGAAAGAATGTTCAAAGCTGCAAGGCCGTGGCCGGCCCTTCCGGCTGCCTTCCATGGCCCCCCCACCCAGGTTCCGCAGGGTTGGGCTCTGGGGGGCGCTAGAGTCCCTGGTGTCTCAGCCTTGCCACTGGGGCGAGCTGGGCCTCTCAGGGCCTCAGTCAGGGACAGCAGTGGGCCTGTCTCCACCCTGGGCCTCCGCCTGCCCCCATCCTGTGCCCGAGGCCCTCCCCCAGGCCCCACACACTCCCACCCGCCTTCTCCCAGCCCCACCTAGAGGATTGGCCCATTTCACAGATGGAGAAACAGAGGCTCCAAGCTAGGGGAGGCACACACGGCTACAATGCTAGAGCCGCTTCTTAATCCAGGCCTTTCTGTCTCCTGGCCCCCCCTCCCCCGCCTGGCAGGGGCAGGCACCGGCCCAGGAGAGCCCCCTTGAGCACACATCTCTGGGATACGATTCATTTCTGGAAGTGACCTCTCTGCCCAGGGTCGTTCTTGAAATCTGGGGAGATTAGAGACTACTTAACTTGGAAAAATCACCCGTTTCCACCTCCGTGTTCTGAATGGCTGGTATTTAAATACCTTCGTGGCTAAAGGGCATTTGGGCTGCGCTGTTCTTTATTTTGTGAATTAATGGGAACCGGAGTATCTGTGAGTGACCTTTAAGCCTCCAGCCGCCTCTGAGCGCTGCTGGACTGGTAATTCTCTGGAGTTTCTCCAGAGCCCCGTGTCCCCAGGCTCAGCCACCAGGCGTGATCAAGAAGGAGCAGGACAATTATAATCACATAATGAGATCAGAGGTTCCTGGTTACTCCTTAATTCAGAGCAGGTGAGAGGCGTCCTCAGGGAGGAGTCAGGTGCAGAGAAGGGGCTGCACTCTCTGCAGGAGCCCAGGGAGGGGGGCGGTTTGCTGGACCAAGTCTGGCCCCTGCCTTCCCGCCTTCCGATGCCCCACCCTGCCCCCTGCCTGCTGGAATCCTTTTTATGGGGCCACGTCCCCCTGGAAGGCTCTCCTATCCCCTCAGGGACTCCTAAGTAAGTGCTCCTGGGTCTCTGCTCCATTCCCCTCCCTGGATCTCCCCCGCCCCCAAGCTGGGGGCAATGCCACAACCTGGGTGCTGACTCCCCCCAACTTGACCTTATCCCAGTGACATTTGCAACATCAGGACCACGTGGTCCAGGGAGAATCAGGGGCGTGCATGTAGAAGACGGGACCCCTCATCTGCTGCCTGTGCAGCGTCCCCAAGAGAGCAGGTGGGGTCTACACCCTCCCCCACTATCTGCTTGGGTGACATCCGAGCGACGTGAGCTGAGGCGTGGCTGGCGTGGCCTAGCCTCTTGCTCTCCCGCCACACCAAGAGGAAACCAGACCCCCGCATCCGAACGGGGAGCGGACTGCATTGCTTCACAGCCTGGCGTCAAGTGCAGCTGGACCCCGCTGGGCCCAGCCAGACGCCACCACCGTCAGCCAAAATCTACCCCCAAGAGCGAGAAAAATACATGTGGCTGCTGTAAGCCACTGAGAGGTGGAACTCATTTGTTACAGGGCACTGCGGCGGCAAATGCTGACCGATACAGCAGAGCTAGGGCTCCGAGGCGTCAGGGGCGGAGAAAGCACTTCTGCCTCAGGGGCCGACTTGACCTGGACAAGACGGCAAAACGCTGACCCCCACAGGGCACCTGCATGGGGAGTGTGACAGAGGACGGGGGGCCTGGCTTTGATGGGTGTTGAAGGGGGCGGGCTCGACGGAAGGGGGCGGGCTCGGCGGAAGGGGGCGGGCTCGGCGGTGGCCCGGAGGCGCAGTGCGCGCCCAGGTGGCCTCAACTGCAGACGCACATCACGTCGATGTCACAGGGGCTCGGCCACGTCATTTTGCCGCGTGGTCTCCTTCCGCAGAAGTGAGATCTTTGCAGGAGGCCTGAGCGGTTAGACGCGTGAGGGCGCGTCAGCAGCCCGTCCAGCCTGGCGTTTGGTCCCTGGTGAGCGGGGCCGGGAACGTGGCTGGGTTTTCAGACCTTGGCTACCAGGCTCCCCATTACCGAGTCAGTGGGTCTGGGGACAGCTTCCCCCCTCCCCGGCACCCTCCAGACTTCAGGCTGTGCTGGGTCAGAGGTGGCTCTTGGGACAGACTCACTCAGAGGCCCTGGAGGTCGGAGGTCTGGGTAAGGCTGGGAGGAACCCTATTCAACAGATCCCAGAACAAAGACGACTTTCTGGAGACAAGGCCGGGCCGGCGCCTTAACGTCTCACAAGACTCAGGGACTCGCACTTCCCTGAGCTCCACTCACCCTGCTGGGAGGAGGTGACCCGGGTGCCCTGGGCCTGAATCCGTCAGCCGACCCGGCCCGGCCGGGACCACGTGGGGCAGGGACATCAACACGCGCTAGGACGGGTTAGAGGGGACACTTCTGTGGTGTTGTGACCCCATCCTGGTTCGGTCAGGGCCGGGCAGCGGCACCGTCACATGCGTGCAGGTGCGTGCGTGCGTGACTCCAGCAAGCACCGCTGAGCGCCTGCTTTGTGCCCAGCCCGGAGTGGGAACACTGGCCCTCCAGGCGCAGTCGGGAGGTAGGAGGCTTTGCCCTCTCTAGCATGCGGCCCCGGGCCGTGTGACATCCTGGCTGCTAAGATCTCTGCCAGCCGTCCAGCATCTTGTGGGGGGAGGGGAGCCAGCCTCGTTTTCCCGGTGAGCGGACCAAGGTTAGAGGGGTCAGGGCCTTTGCCGAGATCCACAGAGCGGACAGCGGTGGCCTGGGGGGAGGCTGGCCCTGGATTTCAGGCTCTAGTGTCGCAGGCCGCCAGGATTGGAGGTGGTGCGGGAGCTGGGGTGGACGGGCTGGGCTTCCCGGGCAGGTTCGGGGCAGGGGCCTCGGGGGTCTGGGGGATACGTGGCAGAAGGTTGAAGGACACCGGCTCCTGGGAGGCGACTCTGAGTGACCGTGTGCACAGCGCGGAAGGCGGCGGATATGTGGGTGCGGACGCCTGGCCCAGAAGGTCCTTGGGTGTTAGGGAAACATGCACGGCCTGAGGCCTAGTGGCGGCCACATGGTGTCCTCCGCAGATGACCCCTGAGACCCTTCCCCACAGGCCCCCCCTCCTTCCTGCAGCCACATGCTCGGACCCAACATGTGACGGCCCCGGGGCTCCCACCGAACCCTTGTGGCCACGGGACTTGACTGTGGCAGAAGCCAGCTCGCTCTCAGCCCATGAGGACTCGTCCTGATTAGTCCCCGTCCCCAAGGGACACCCCGTTGCATGCCCAGGAGCGGGTCAGGCCTGTCCCCAGATCTCTTCCAGCACCTGCCCTCCTCGGACGATCAGGTGGAGACAGCCAGCAGGCCCCCTCGCCAGGCCCCCCGCCCCGCCTTCCCCCTCCCGGAGGGTGGGGCGGTCTCTTAGCTCCAACCACCTCGCCTGTAGGTGGCTACCCCAGGCAGGCATCAGGCACAGAAACCCGTTTGGGCAGAAAGTCAGATGTGACAGTCCCTCCGAGCCCCAGGGGACGAAGGTGAGCGCCAGGAACGGACCCCCTCTCGGCTTGGCTCCCTCGGGCCTGACTCCTGACCCAAAGCAGCCCTCAGCGACACGGCTCCCCGTCCGTGAGCCTCGAAGTACGAACACCGAGCCAGGGCTCTGGGGGCCCGTCCGGGGCACTGTGAGTCCCCAGGACTTCTCCCTGTCTTTCTAGAGAATCTTCCCCACACAGGGCTCTCGAGGAGGCCGGCCTCCAGGGTCCCGTCCAGGGACAGGCCCTCCGTGCATGCCCCTACCCGCTGCCGGAACAGAATGCGGGGCACAGCTCCCCCAAACCTGCCGCCGCAACTTTTCAATCTGACTCCCGCAAACCCATTAACCCGCAGTGGCTCCTAATTAAGCCACAGGACTCGGCCATTCGGGCAGCGGCTGGGGTGCTCTGGGCTGACAAGGGCAGGGGGGAGAGGAGTGGCATCGCCTCCCCTCCCCATGTCGGGGCTCCCTGGCCCCCCCACCGGGAACTCCCCCACCCCAGGCCCACGTCCCCCAGGCGGTGAAACGTCCCCTCACCTGTGCGAGGCCTGTCGCTGTCCAGCCTGCAGAGGGTGACTCTGGGCGTCCGGGGCGCCCGCCGCCAGCCTCTTCCCCGGGAGTAGCCTGAGTGGAGCCCGTCCCGGGTCAGAGCGAACGTGTGCGCGGGCCCACAGGGGTGGCGGTGCCTCCGGGAGGAGCCAGGGGTCAAATATTCCTGGCTGCCACCTGCCGCCGGCCCATCCCGGGGGCCAGCTGCCCAGGAAGGGGGGCGCTCTGGCCGGGCCGGACCCCGTCACCTGCCCGCGGCGTCAGGCGGCAGCTCCCGCGCACCAGGCTCGCGCCGGCCGCTCTGCCAGGCTGAGGCGCCTGGTGGTTTATTTTTAGAGCCCGGCCCTTCCCCAGACGCCAGGATCCCAGCTGAGATCTCCAGCCGCTCAGACGAGCCCGTTCCTGGGCTGGGCTGCCGCTTACTGGGAGTGTTCTGGAAGAGAGACGGAGGTGCTTAAAGGGTGTGGACCTCAGTGTCCTCGCCTGAGAAGCGCGGGGCCGGACCGGGGGGCTTGGGGGGGGGGGTCTCCAAGACCCTCCGGTGAGGACGGCCCCAGACTCAGCAGCCAGAATGGGATTCAGCTTGGGACCCTGGGCTGCCTCGGTTTCTCCATCTGCAGGATGAAAGCGTGCAGCGGGCACACCAGTGCAGAGTGGGGCTGGGATGGGTAGTCACGGTCCATCTGTGCATTCTCCCCGTCCGGGCCCCGTCTGCCCGGGTCACCATCAGAGCCCCCAGCGGGTCTGTTCCACAATGGGCACACATAGTAGGTGTTCAATAAATACTCAGAAGTGAGGGAACAAATGGCCGTCCTCTGGCCCCTGCTCTTCATCTCCTAACTGCCCGTGAGGTCGCTGGGCACCCTTATCTGATAGGTGTGGAGCCTGAGGTCTAGAAGGGAGAGGGGCCGGCCCAGGGCCCCTGCTCGGGGGAGGCGGCAGCTTCCGGGTAGCTGGGTGACAGCTCAGGCCCTTCTCGCGCCCCCATCCTGCCTCCTGATCAGACAGCTGTCCTCTGTCCCATTGCCTTTCCCAGCCACAGCCCTGCTCACACTGTCCCCACTGCTGTCCCTACCTCTGTCCCTGCTACTTCACCACTGTCCCTGCGGCAGTCCTGCTACGGTCCCACTACCCACCGCTGTCCCCACCTTTTGTCCCTGCCGCTGTCCCCCCCCCCCCGGCTGCCCCCCTGCTGTCCCTGCCGCTCCCACACTCCCTCGTTTGCCGGCTCACTGCACACTGGGTGTTCTGCAAACATCTTTGCAGACCAGATGGCCACTGATGGGCTATGGGACTCGGCCACGAGGCCTCTGTGCCTTCCGCAGCTGTCTGGTGTCCCGAGGGAGCCCCATTCTCTGAGGGAGCCCCCCTCGCCCTCCCTTGCTCTCCCTTCTCCCCTGCTCGGGGCCCCGCGGCGGGAGGAGGGGGAAGGGGCCAGGCGCTCCCTAGGCCGCGGCGTTTGCTCGTCCACACCGACTCAGCTCGTAGGGAAGGAAGTGTGTTACTCGATGTGTGTGTTTGCTGAGTGTGCTTTAGCCAGAGAGCCGCTCACCCTCGGCTGGACGTGGCCTCCACGCACAGTGTGGGCCGGGCTGCCCCTCCCGGGACCACCGGAGCCCCTTCCCGACGCCAGACCCTGACGTCTTGGCCTCCCCACCGCCCGCCTTCACAATCCCTTCGGCAGCCTCCACGCCAAGGCCACCTCCTCTGTCCGCCGAGGACTGGCTGGCCAGTCTCCCTAAGGGGCCGGGGACGGGATTCCTGCCTCTGTGTCCCCCACCCCCCAGGGAAGAGGAAACAGGCTGCGCGGATGCTGCGAGGCGAATGTAGCCATGGGGGCCTCTCCCCTCCCCCACCCAGGAGACCGATATCAGTCCCCCCACCTCCTCCAGCCGCCCCTACCCTCGGGCGTGCTTGGAGCCGATCCACACCCCCAGGGCGGCTGCGCAGGCCGGGCCAGCCGTCTCTTCTGTCCAGGCAGAAACCCCGGAGGCAGGACCATGGCTTCTGCAGGGGTCTGAGCGCCCTCGTTGGGCAAATCAGCAAATTCCCCCAAAGGCAGGGCTCGTGGGTGCATGTCGCCCGGGGCAGCCCTTCTAAGTGCTGTCTGCGTAACACTTGGCATCTGGGACAAATGTCCACCATCCGAGCTAAGCGAGCGGGTCACAAACCGTAACTATAGAAAGACTTGAGTTTCGTTGAAGATGCACGGCGATAGTTACAGTCTGGAGGGGCGTCACTCCCCCCTGGAGCCCCCAGGGCTCACCATGTCCAGTCCCCTGCTTCCTGTGGGTGACACACGGCCAACATGCGGTGGCCGTGACCAGATCGATGAGCTCAGACACCGAGAGGCAGGAGGCATGAGAGCAGAGCCCGAGAGGGAGAGGAAAGGGCAGGGGGTAGCTCGGGGGTGAAGGGACTCCCCAAAGAGGCGTGTCCCCGTTTACAGGAGAGACGCCCCTTCAGAGCTCCCCGGGGGCCACAGCCCGGCTCCTTCCCGGCCTGAGCTGTTTGCCTCCTCCACGTGCGACAGAGTGCCCAACACTCACCCCCCGGGGCCCTGACGACATCTGGGGGTCTGTGCTCCTGACAGAGTAGCTGAGAAGCCCAGGGGTCACCCTCCTGGGACAGAGCCCACCCTACCCCCCGCCCCGTACGTGGGCCCTGCCTGCCCCACGTGTGGGCGTCTGCTGGGCCCCTGCCTTCTCCTCGGGGTGCGCCCACCCGCCTGCCTGTGATCCGAAGGCCACAGCTCTCCGCCCAGCACTAATTCAAGGTCTCGACCACTGGGTCTCCCTGGTCCGGAGGGCCGGGCAGCCCACCTGCTCCCCAGGATGGAGGCCCCGCGCAGGGAGGAGAGACAGTGGCCGCCGGCCTCTCAGCTGCTGGTCTAATTCTAGCTCCATCTTGTCGCCCTGTCACTCACTGGGAAGTGGGGAGGGGGTGGGACAGACAGGAGAGAGACACACAGATGGAGAGGGGTGGGGGCGGGGAAGGAGGATGGGAGACAGAGGCGGAGAGAGGCGCTGGAGAGAGGCAGGCACTGGGAGGGACGGAAGAGGTGGCAGAGACACCCTGAGGGGGACAGCTGGCCGGTGTCCAAGAAGAGGAGAGAGAGAAGGGGCAGAGGGAAGGGAGATAGGCTCCTCCTCCTCCAGGAAGTCCTCCCGGTGATGAGCTCCCATCCCTTTGCCCCTTTCTGCCTTCTCCCTGAAGTGGGGCCCTGCCTCCCCTCTGGCCCCTGCTCTGGTTTGGCCCCTCATTGGGCTCCCAAGGCCCTTACGGGGAAGCTAAGACAGGGAGAGGGAGGTGCTGACCTTGCCTCCCTGCAGGAGGGACACCGGGGCCTGGCAGCTGAGTGGGGAGAGGGCCCCCTGACCTGCCCCCGTGGACACAACAGCCGGCAGCCTGCAGCCCCGAAGACAATGGCAGAAGGACACCTGTGCCCAACCCGCCGTCCCGTGGGCAGGCCACCCCGCCACGTGCTGGCTGGGCACACGTCCTCGGCTGTTTGCTGCCGTTCTGCTCGTCTGGAGGTAGACGGGGGGGCCAGACAGAGACCCCGTCCCCGCTCCTGACCTGCTGGCTCGCCCAGGCGGCTCCTCCCCTCCGCGGATGGCGCATCACAGGCCTCTTCTTGCCGAGCGCGTCCTGCTCCGCGGGCTGTCAGGTCAGCAGCTGACCACCCGGAACTCATGCCACCCGGTTTGCACTCTGCTGCCGTGGGTGTGGGAAGAGCCGCACTTGGTCGCCCGAATTTCCTCCGACTCTGTGCTCCCTGCGGATCTCGGGGGGCTTGGCTTCCTCGGGGGCATCGGGCGAACATTTGTTAGTTAGCACGGCCCGCAGACTCCCCGATTCCGGCCCTGCTGTCTACGGCCTGCACTTTGCTTCCAGTCCCGTCCCGGACGGGCTCGCTCCTGGCGCCTTCGGCTCATCTCGCAGCTGCGGAGCCCACGGGGGACCCCGGGTGGGCTTCTGGGCCCCTCCCTGCACTCGCTCAGAGACCTGGCTCTGCGGGTCTCGGTCACGTCCACGGCCCGGACCCGCGCCTGCGTCCTCCCCGGGCACGGCGGCCGCTTAGCTTTGCGGAGGCCCCAGTCCCCGTGCTGCGCTCGGGTCACCCCCGGAAGGGGACGGGGGTCGTGGGTTCCCCTGGTGGGCTCTTCTCTCAAGGGTCACAGCCTTGCACTTCCTGTTGCCCACGGCCCCCAAGGAGCTGCCCCGTTTATATATCGCCCCAACCTCGTAACTGTCGACCGCGGGAGGCGTAGCCGCACAGTCGCTCCATCTCTGCAAAATGCAGAATTCCCAAGTCGCTTTGTTCCCCCTCTTAAGCGTTCTTGGCCTCCGCTCTTACTGAGGGTGGTACTCAGATTCCTTATTTGGCCTTCAAGGCTCTGCACCCCCTACTCCCCTCCCCATCCCCCTTCCACTCTCCACCTCCGTCAACCCGGCCTCAAAGACCTCCCTCTCCCCTGCCCAGCACCTCAAGGTCTTTGCTGCCTCAGGGACTTTGCACTTGTTTCTCTGCCCTGTTCCCTCCCCGTGCCCCACTCCCCCCTCCTTATTCCGCTCCCAGCTTCAAATCGCCTCTTCAGAGAGAGCCTCCCAGACCAGCTGCCGTACCAAAGCCACGCCCCTCTCCCTCATCATTTATTTCCTGTATCTCCCTGACCTCCGCCTGAAGTCACCATGCTCATCACCAGGTCTATCTGCTTGTTCTCTGGCTCCGCAGACAGAGCCTTCTGCCAGGAGCCGGAGCGGGTCTGGCTCCCCAGCCACGGGCTCGGGCCCAGCGCCGCCCTGGCCCTCGGCTCCGGGCAAGAACCGTCATTAACTCCTCCCCACGTCCTCTGACACCTGCTGACACCCTTAGGCTCTTGGTAGACATTTCCTGAATGGAGAGTCATGTTCCTTGAAAGAGAAGGTAGGAATCCCTCCAGCACCTCGTGCTTTCTCCCTGCCTTTTGCCATCTGCTGGGCTCCCTCCCTCCACCCTCTTCCACCAGATGGAACTGAGTCAACACCTTCCCCGACTGGGCTGTGTCTGCCAAAGGCCGTAATGCTCCTACCCTGGGCCCGGGCCCAAGGGACAGCCCCAGGTCCCACGGTCAGGCCTGGGGTCCGGGCCTGGAGCTGGGTTCAGAGTCTGGTCCCAGCGGTATGGGAGACCGAGGGGAAGCCCATGTTGGGGGTGCAGCCTCAAGGAAGGGATTCAAGGGGGACCCCTGGGGACAGGGAGGAGGGGACCTGGGGGGGCAGGCCTGGCACCTGTGGGCAGAACTCACTCCTTGGGTCCACGCAGCTCTGTGCTGTGGCCACCAGGGCTGCACAGACAAATCACTGGGGACTTAAACTCAGACAGGGGCCTGGGTCCTCCCCAGGTTACCGCCAACCGATTGCATCAAAGTCTCCGGGACTTAGCGGCCTCCGTGTGGCTAAGAGCAGCCCAGGTGATTGAAAGGGTGCCCGGGCCGAGACCCAGACCGTGCGGGGGCCCCCTGCTCTGTGCACCCAGGCACCTTGTCCCCCGGGGCCAGCAGGACACTGGAGGTGTTCCTAGTGTGGGGCTTAAGCCACTGTTTGTAAATCCTAAATCGAGAATGACCACTTTCTTCCAACCGACAATTCTACGCCCCATTACTATTTGCCTCCCTCTGTTCCCAGAGGCAGAAGGAAAGCTCACCTGCTTTTAGCCTGGATCTGGGGACCGGGGGCTCAGAGGCTGTCCCCCACCGCTGTCCTGCCCTGTCTCTTCTGCTGTAACCCTTCTAGGCGGCCAGACCCAGACATCTAGGACGGGCTGACCGAACCCTTGAAAGTCTGTCCATCCTCAGAAATAGCAGCTCCTCCCTAAAGATGAAAACGCACCTCTTTTTTTTAATTTTTAAGTTTATTTATTTATCTTGAGAAAGTGAGAGAGAAAACGGGCGCAGAAGCTGGGGAGGGGCAGAGAGAAGGAGAGACAGAATCCCACGCAGGCTCCGCACCATCACCACCGAGTCCGACATGGGCTCGAACTTGCACGCCGTGAGACCGTGACCTGAGCCGAGATCAAGAGCTGGGCACCTAACGGACGGAGCCACCCAGGCGCCCCAGAATTGTGTCTCCTTATAAGCCACTCTCTAGAATGTTCTAGAGAGCCTGCTTCTGTGATGACCGCCGCCTGGACCCTCGTCTGGGACGTGTGTGAGACAGCGGGTGGCACCAACGGTGTTGGGGGTTGACGTCTGTCGTGGGTCCTGGGATCGAATCCCACCTCTGCTTCCGAAAACCGCCTTCCCTGGGAGCTGGATTCTTCCGGTCAGGCTGTGAGGACAACAGTATGGCCGCGCGGCAGGGGCCACACGGCGGGGACCACACGGCGTGCCTGCAACGTGCTGTTTGTCGTGACCCGGGGACGGTGTCTGTGGTCACGGAGGGCTGTTTGGCGCCCCCGGGGGCAGGCGGGCAGCTGGGCCAGGGCCAGGAGGGAGCGCACTGCCCGCGGAGGGAAACTTCTGAGTTGGGAGGCGAGCCATCAGTCAGCCGCCTCAGCCGCTCGCCGCGCATTGTTCTAGGTTGCAGCGGGAATCTTTGGGCTAATTATAGAAGAGCAGTAATTACCAGGCCAGCCGGCTCCACACTGTGTAATCTGTGAAAAACGACCTGGCACATGGCAGGGCGCCTCTCCTCCCCGAGGGCTCGGAAGGCTCCAGACCGCGGCTTGTCCCTGGGCAGGGAGGGGGCTCCGAGCTCTCTGGAGGGCCCTGCTCTCACCTCCTCCCCACAGCCTGGCTTAGCTGGCGAAGGCTGGGCCGCAGACGGGCCGAGGGCAGAAGCCGGGTCCTGGAGAGGCCGTTCAACTCCTCCTGGGCACCTTGGGGGGGTCTTGGGGGTCTCAGCTTCCCTCTGGCCCGGCCTGGCATTTGCCTCCCCTCTGCTCCCCCGCTGCCCTTGAAGATGTTGCCGGCAAACTTCCCCCCGGCCCTCAGTGCCCCACACAGTCCCAGCAGCCTGGGGGTTGGTCAGGGCTGGTATGTGGGGTGAAGGCGGCTGGCCTCACATCGTCCAGCTCCGGAAGAATCCAAGACAAACGCTCCCTCTGGTGTGAGGCAGCCCGCAGCTGGTTACAGGCAGCCCTCCAGGATCACGCTTTAGAGAAGGCTGCAGCGCTCCGCAGAGGAAGGAGCACTGTCTCCCCCAGACTCCCGGCTGCTGCCCGGGTGCCTAGGTCACCCACTGCCCCTCTCACCCCCTCCTCAGCCCCCCGCGTCCCTGCCCCAGAGCCTCGGGGCCCGTGGAGGGGAGCGGTGCTGCGGGGGCGCAGGTGGCCTCTGGACACGTCACAGCTCCACCACTGCAGTAACCCAGGCAGTGCCTCGGTCTTCCCATCTGCACATCGAGGGTAGCATTTCTGGGGTTCGAGGACTGTTCCAGGGGACAGATGAGTAAGGAGATGACACGGGACGTGTCCCAGGACCCACCCCGTAGCTCCTCAGGAATCAGAACGCGGCCCCCGTCTGTCAGTACTTTAGAATCTCTTCGTGGTGCGTAAAGCACAGGCGCTCCCAGCGGCGGCACCTTGAGGCGCGGGCGGCATGCCGTCTCTTCTCGAGTCTGGTCCCACTCGGTCACCGTCCCCCCAGCCCCACTCAGAGGGCCTGTGTGGGGCTCACGAAGCTGTGCTGGGGGGTCGGGTGGAGCTGCGGCCGGGGTGAGCGGCTGGGCCATGACCACGCGGGGCCACCCCACGGGTCCACATCTGCCCCCATCCCCAGTGGGGCGCTCTTGACAGAGACACCTTGCTCCGCGGCCCGAGCCTTCCGCCTGCCCGGTGATTTTTATTAGTTACATCATATTCTGTCACGGAAATGGTCTACACCTTAAAAAAAATTTTGTGACATTTATTTTTTTTTAATGTTTTTTATTTATTTTTGAGAGATAGAGAGAGACAGCACGAGCAGGGGAGGGTCAGAGAGAGAGGGAGACACAGAATCTGAAGCAGACCCCAGACTCTGAGCTGTCAGCACAGAGCCGGACGCGGGGCTTGAACCCACAAACCATGAGATCATGACCTGAGTCGAAGTCAGACGCTTAACTGACTGAGCCACCCAGGTGCCCCCATTTATTTATTTTTAAAGAGAGAGACAGAGTGCGAGCAGAGGAGGGGCAGAGAGAGAGGGGGAGACAGAATCTGAAGCAGGCTCTGTGCTGACAGCAGAGAGCCCGATGCGGGGCTCGAACTCACTAACCATGAGATCATGACCGGGGCCGAAGCCGGACACTCAATCGACTAAGCCCCCCGGGCGCCCCTGAAATTATATTTCTAAATTACACCTTTGTCAGAAGTGTGGAGCTTTAAGCCATATCATATTCTTTGTATTCAAAACTCGAAATTATTTTTTTTAATATTTATTTATCATTGAGAGAAAGACTGACCGTGAGCAGGGGAGGGGCAGAGAGAGAGGGAGACACAGAATCTGAAGCAGGCTCCAGGCTCTGAGCTGTCAGCACAGAGCCCGACGCAGGGCTTGAACCCACAAACCGTGAGATCATGACCTGAGCCAAAGTTGGCCGCTTAACCGACGAGCCCCCCACCCCCGGTGCCCCTGGGCTCCCCATTTCCTAACAAGCCGGGGTGGCCAGTGGTGAGGATAGGTTCCACCCTTCTGTGTTGCGTGTCCCCAGTGAGTCCCCAGGCTGGAGTCCCCACGGTTAATCGCCGGAGAGGAGTGATCAGGCTTTTCAAAGCACATTTGTGGTCCTCACAATCGACTTGCAGTTTCTCATCCCCCTTTAGGGAAGGGGCCACCGACCTTCATCCGGCATGACCTCGTTCAAGGTCACCTAGAACTGCAGCCCAAGGGGGCCCTCCGACTGCGCTGGTCCATTCCACCGCCCAGAAAACTCTGACTGCTGCTCTTGGCCTGAAACACTTGTCTCTGCGCCTCCGGGGGCCTGAGAAATCACACGGAAACCTTGAAAGCTTCCCTTTCGTCGACTTGCCCCTTGCCCGGGTCTCTGCACCGATGCGATGCGCATTAGGCAGGTGGAACCTTGGTCCCCACCCCCCCTCCCACCAGCACGGCCGGGTGCCCGGCGGGCGAGGATCTGCATGTATTTATTCGCGTCCGCGAGCTGCGGCAGGTCCGGGCGGTGGGGGAACTCATTTTCAGCCCGAACTGTGTCCTCTCTGCTTTTCTCTGGAGCTTTCTCTCCCAGCCTGAGTGGCTGCCCTGCCGTTCACCAGGCAGCGAATTAATTACGTGTCGGCACCACACCGCAGACTCTGTCAAAGACCGAGGAAAAGCAATTTTAGAAAAGAAACCCCTTTTTTCTCGCTTGGTGGCTTTCATTGTGGGAGAAAAGGACAATTATGAATGACATCAGAGCTATTCCGGGGCACTGGGGGGGCGGGGCATTGGGGGGCGGGGGGGTGGGAGGAGCCTGGTCTCTGCTCTCTGAGCTGGTCCCAGGCCTCAGGGCATGTGCCTCCCCCTCCTGGGAGGAGGGGAACGCTGTGTGTGTGCGCCAGCAGGTGCCAGGATGCCCGGGGACCCTGAGGAGCACCTCCCACGGTTCCTTCATTAAAAGCCAGGAGCCTGGTGCCTTTGAGGGGGGAGGGGCCTCACCCAAACTCATGTGGCCCGACAGGCAAGGACTTGGGGTCTGGCCCCTGCCCTCGGGGGTGTCCCTTGGCCCAAGGGGTCTGGGGAGGACAGAGCATCCCAGGCTGGGTTCCCTGCAAACCACGTGATTTAGCACAGGGGGTCCTGTGGCGTGGGGCTCCAGCAGGGTGAATGGTGACCTGTGAAAGATGTGTCCGTGTCCTGACCCCTAGAACCTGTGAAGGTGGCCTTCTTGCAGACGTGACCAAGTTAACCATCTCAGGCTGAGAGATCGTCCCGGGTTATGTGGGCGGGTTTAGCGCAATGATGAGTGTCTGCATGAGAGAGAGGGGCAGAGGCTCATGGGACAGAAGGCCACGCGGCTGGACCAGAGGGCGGAGGAGCGCACCCACCGGCCCAGGAGGGCCCACAGATGCCTCAGGCTGGACACGGCAGGACTGTCCCCTAGACCGCTGGGGGGTGGGGGGCACAACCCTGCTGACACCGTGGTCTTGGAATTCTGGCCTCTGGGCTGGCGGAGGAGGGATTTCTGTTGTTTGAAGCAGTGAGCTCGGTGGGACTTCTTTATAGCAGCCTCAGGACACGGACGCAGTGGCTCTCGTGGGGAGCGTGGGGCCAGGTGACCGCCTAGCCCGGCCGATCCCGCGGCCGCTCTGGAGCCGGCCACACCTGCAGGTGGCCCAACCTGGGGGCTGGAGGGCTGGGCGGTGTGTGTGCATCAGCCGGTGGTTGCAGGGCCCGCGGACGGGCCGTGTCCTGGACGGAGTGGGGGGTCTCACTGCAGGGACCCCGCGCCGAGACCATCTCCACGGAGATGCTGATGAGACTGTCTGCCCGCAAGGAGGAAACTCCTATTCGGCAAAAAATAAAATAAAATAAGACAAAGTGAAAAGACCTCCACCGGAGGAAGGAACAGGGCTTATGACAGACACAGCAGAAGCTTGGCGGTCTCCCTTCGCAGAGAATGTTCTGGAAGCGGGGAAACAGCACAGGCAGCACCATAGGAAAAGGGGTAAAGCTTTGATCAAGAGAAAAAAGGAGATGGGTTTAGCTCCGTGAGCGACAAGGGGTCCTCGCGGTCAGAAGCAGCCTCAGGTGCACAGACCCTGGATCAGGGGAGATGCCCACGAGACCTCACACGGGGCCGCCAGCATGCATGGCGTGAGTGTGTGCAGGGGAAGGCTCCAGCTCCGTTCCCGTGGGATCCAGGGCCCGAGACACGCGTCCCCACCCTCCGCAGGGCCTGCTGTGCGGCCCCCCTTCCTCCAGCCTCCCCGGTGCCCCGCTTGGCCGACGCCCTGCTGCTAGAAGCCACCAGGTGAGGCTGGTCCCTGCTGCATACCCGTGGGTTCGGCAGGCGTGGCCTGGAGTCCCCGACACAGACCAGCGCCCCCAAC